>VDFB02355962.1:0-24321 GCA_007258455.2 Sequoia sempervirens | reverse complement strand
TCAAACACGAGAGTTTTCCTAAATGCGGCTATAACTTAAGAAAAAGTCAAGCTTCACGAAAGGCGATAGAAGATATGTGTATAGAATGCAGAAATACAGTGTAAATGCGGCTATAACTAAAAAAATAAAATATTTCACAAAAGGTGATAGAAAATACGTGTACAAAATACACAACTATAGTGTAATCCACAAACATAGTCTCCAAAGTTGATCGATGGCCCATGAAAACTCAAACTTGAGTGATTTCCTAAATGTGGCTATAACTCAACAAAAAATGAAGGTTCGCAAAAGGTGTTAGAAAATACATGTACAAAAAGGAAAACTATAGTGCAATCGACTTTCAAAGTCACCAAAGTTGATTGATGGCCCACAAAAACTAAAACAAGAGCGTTTTCCTCAATGCGGTTATAACTCAACAAAAGGTGAAGCTTTTTGAAAGGCGATTAAAAATATGCATACAAAATGTACAACAATAGTACAATCCACAATTGTAGTCACCAAAGTTGATCGATGGCCCACAAAATCTCAAACATGAGCGGTTTCCTAAATGCGGCCATAACTCAAAAAAAAATGAAGGTTCATGAAAGGCTATAGAAAATATACTTACAGAATAGGGAACTGCTGTGCAATCCATAATTGTAGTCACTAGAGTTGATCGATGGCCCACGAAAACTCAAACATGAGCAGTTTCCTAAATGTGGCTATAACTCAAGAAAAAATGAAGGTTCCCAAAAGGCGATAGAAAATATGCATATAGAATACACAACTACAGTGTAATCCACGAGCGTAGTCAGCAACGTTAATCGATGGTTTACAAAAACTCAAACACGAGCGGTTCCTATTTGTGGCTATCATTCAACAAAATTCAAGGATTCACGAATGGCAATAGAAAATATGCATACAAAATGGACAAGTACAGTGTAATCCACAATTGTAGTCACCATAACATCCATGGCCCACGAAAACTCAAACATGAACGATTTCCTAAGTGTAACTATAACTAGACAAAAAATGAAGGTTTGTGAAAGGCGATAAAGAATACGCGTTTAGAATGCAACACTACCATGTAATCCACAATCGTAGTCACCAAAGTTGATCGTTGGCCCATGAAAACTCAAATCCGAGCGTTTTCTTAAATGTGGCTATAACTCAACAAAACATCAAGATTCATGAAAGGAAATTACAAATATGCATACATAATGCACAACTATAATACAATCGACAATTGTAGTCACCAAAGTTGATCGATTCTGGATTACATTGTATTTTCAATTTTTCCAAAAAAAATTGTTTCATAGATGCTATTTTTGAGGGGTTCTTGCATGTTGGTGAAAAATTACTCTTTCAAAAAAAATGATCTGGGTCTACTTAGAATTACATTCTCTACAAAACCCATTTCTTAGACTTTTCATAAAAAAATTCAAAAAATTTACCTCTTTAACTCTACTGCTTCTATTTTTGAAAAAAATCTATGTTTTTCAAAAATAAATTATTTTTTCAAAAAATGGACTATCTAGGTTTCTTTAGCTCTCAAGCATCTATAAAACCTATACTTTCGATTTTCCCATAAATAATTGTTTTATAGATTCTATTTTTGAGGGGTTCTTACATGTTGTTGAAAAATTAGTTTTTTTTGTAAAGAGGACGATCTAGGTCTACTCAAAACGAAATTCTCTACAAAACCCATTGATTAGATTTTTATTAAAAGATTCAGAAAAATTGCCTTTGTTACCTCCACTGCTTCTACTTTTTTAAATATCTTTCAAAACAACTTATTTTAAAAAATTGGATGATCACGGGTCTCTTGAGCACCACGAGTCCATAAAACCCATATTTTTGATTTCCTAAAAAAAAATTGTATGGTAGATTTTATTTTTTAGGGGTTCTTGCATGTTGGTGAACTATTACTTTTTTGAAAAAAGCACGATCTACATTTACTCATTATGACATTCTCTACAAAACCCATTAGTTTTTTACAAAAACATGCCTTCTAAAAAAATAGACGATCCGTACAACACGAGTAGTTTCCTAAATGTGGCTATAACTCAACAAAAAATGAAGGTTAGCGAAAGGCGATAGAAAATAGGCATAAAGAATGGACAACTACATTGAAATCCACAATCATAGTCACCAAAATTGATCGATGGCTCACAAAAAACTCAAACACTAGCGGTTTGCTAATTGTGGCTATAACTAAACAAAAAAAGAAGGTTTGGGAAAGGCGATAAAAAATACGTGTATAGAATGAACTACTACATTGTAATCAACAATCGTAGTCACCAAAGTTGATCAATGGCTCACGAAAACTCAAATACAAGCAATTTCATAAATGCGGCTATAACTCAACAAAGAATTAAGGTTTATAAAAGGCGATAGTAAATATGCGTACATAATGGCAACTATAGTGTAATCCACAATCGTAGTCACCAAAGTTGATCAATGGCCCAACATAACTCAAATAGAAGCGATTTTCTTAAATGCAACCATAACTCAGCAAAAAATGAAGGTTCACGAAAGGGGATAGAAAATACGCATATAGAATGCACAACTACAATGTAACACACAAGCGTAATCACCAAAGTTGATCGATGGACCAAAAAAACTCAAACTCGAGCGTCTTCATAAATGCTGCTATAATTCAACAAAAAATGAAGTTTCACGATAGGTGATAGAAAATACACAAATAAAATGGAAAACTATAGTGCAATCCACAATAGTAGTCACCAAAGTTGATTGATGGCCCATGAAAACTTAGACTTGAGCAATTTCCTAAATACGGCTATAACAAAACAAAAAAATGAAGGATTGCGAAAGGCGAATGAAATTACACGTATAGAATGCACAACTACAGTGTAATCCACAAGCGTCAGTCACTAAAGTTCATTGATAGTGCACGAAAACTCGAACTCGACCGGTTTCCTAAATGCGTCTATAACTCGACAAAAAATGAGGGTTCGCCAAAGGCGACCGAAAATATATGTACAAAATGGAAAACTATAGGGCAATCCACAATCGTAGCCACCAAATTTGATCGATGGCAAACGAAAACTCAAATATGATCGGTTTCCTAAGTGCAGCTATAAATCAACAAAAAATGAAGGTTCACAAAGGGCGCTAGAATTTAATATACGTATACAATGCACAACTACAGTGCAATCCACAATCGTAGTCACAAAGTTGATTGATGGCCCACAAAAACTCAAACATGAGCGGTTTCCTAAATGCGGCTATAACTCAACAAAATAAAATGTTCCCGAGAGGGGATAGAAATTACACGTATAGAATGCACAACTATAGTGTAATCCAAAACAAGCGTACTCACCAAAGTTGATCAATGGTCCACAAAAAATCAACCACAATCATTTTCCTAAATGCGGCTATGACTCAACAAAAAATGAAGCTTCGCAAAAGGCGATATAAAATTAGCGTTCATAATGCACACATACAGTGCAACCCACAATCGTAATCACCAGTGTTGATCAATGGACCATAAAAACTCAATCATGAGCGTTTTCTTAGATGCGGCTTTGATAGGAGCAGTTTCACAAATGCCACTATAATTCAACAAAAATTGAAGGTTTGTGAAAGATGATAGAAAATACGCGTATAGAATGCACAACTACATTCTAAGCCACAAGCGTAGTCACCAAATTTGACTGATAGCCCACGAGAACTCAAACACGAGTGTTTTCCTAAATGCAGCTATAACTAAACAAAAAATGAAGGTTTGTGAGAGGCAATTTAACATATGCATACATAATGCACAACTATAGTAGGATCCACAATCGTAGTAACCAAAGTTGATTGATGGCCTAGAAAACCTCAAACATGCTCAGTTTCCTAATAGTAGCTATAACTCAACAAAAAATGAAGTCTCATGAAAAAGGTGATTAAAAATATGCATATAAAATGCACAACTACAATACAATCCACAATCATAATCACCAAAGTTGATCGATTACCCATGAAAAGTCAAACACGAGCAATTTCCTAAATGCAGCCATAACTCAGCAAAAAATGAAGGTTTGTTAAAGGCGATAGAAAACACACGTACATAGAAAGCACAACTACAATGTAATCCTAAAGCATAGTCACAAAAGTTGATCGATGGCCCATGAAAACTCAAACTCGAGCGGTTTCGTAAATGCAACTATAATTCAACAAAAAATGAAGGTTCATGATAGTCGATAGAAAATACACGTACAGAATCGTAGTCACCAAAGTTGATCGATTGGCCCACAAAAACTTAAACATGAGCGATTTCTTAAATGCACCTATAACTCAAAGAAAAATGAAGGTTTGCGAAAGGTGATGGAAAATACGATTATAAAATGCACAACTACAGTGTAATCCACAAGCGTAGTCACCAAAGTTGATCGATGGCCCACGAAAATGCAAACTCGAGTGGTTTTCTAAACATGGCTATAACTCAAAAAAAAATGAAGCTTCACAAAAGGCAATAGAAACACGCGTACAAAATGGAGAACTACAGTGCAATCCACAATCATAGTGACGAAAGTTGATCGATGGCCCACAAAACTCAATCATGAGAGGTTTCCTAAATGTGGCTATAGCTCAGCAAAAAATGAAGGTTCACGAAAGGTGATAGAAAATACTCATATAGAATGCAACCTTACAGTGTTATCAACAAGTAGTAACCAAAGTTGATTGATAGCTCATGAAAACTTAAACTTGAGCAGTATCCTAAATGTGGCTACAACTCAACAAAAAATGAAGGTTCGTGAAAGGCGATAGAAAATACGAGTACGTAATGGACAACTATGATGAAATTCACAATCGTAGTCTGATCTATGGCCAAAGTAAACTCAAACACAAGCGGTTTCCTAAGTGAGGCTATAACTCAACGAAAAATGAAGGTTCGCGAAAGGTGATAGAAAATACGCATATAGAATGCAGAATTATAGTGTAATCCACAATCGTAGTAACCAAAGTTGATCAATGGCCAACAAAAACTTAAACAAGACCGCTTTCCTCAATGCAGCTATAACTAAACAAAAAAACAAGGTTTGTGAAAGGCGATTAAAAAACTGCGTACAGAATATTCAACAGCAGTACAATCCACAATCGTAGTCACCAAAGTTGATATGCGTCAATAACTCAACAAAACACCAAGGTCAGCAAAAGGCAATAAAAAATATGGTTACAGAATGGACAACTACAGTGCTATCCACAATTGTAGTCACCAAAGTTGATCGATGACCCCCGAAAACTCAAACATGAGCAGTTTCTTAAATGTGGCTATAACTCATTAAAAAAATGAAGGTTCTCGGAAGGTGATAGAAAATACGCATATAGAATGCACAATTATAGTGTAATCCACGAGCGTAGTCACCAAGGTTGATTCATGGTCCATAAAAACTCAAACACGAGAGGTTTAAAAAAAGTGGCTATAACTCAATAAAAAATGAAGGTTCGTGAAAGGAAATAGAAAATATGGGTACAAAATGGACAACTACAGTGCAATCCACAATTGTAGTCACCAGAGTTGATCAATGGCCCATGAAAACTTAAACACGAGCGGTTTCCTAAGTACAGCTATAACTCAACAAAAAATCAAAGTCCATGAGAGGCGATAGAAAATACGCATATATAATGGAAAACTACAGTGCAATCTATAATCGTAGTCACCAATATGGATATAGAATGCACAACTATAGTGTAATCCACAATCACGGTCACCAAAGTTGATGGACGGCCCAGGAAAACTAAACTCGAGCGGTTTCCTAAATGCGGCTATAACTAAACAAAAAATGAAGGTTCGCTAAAGGCAATAGAAAATACACATATAGAATGGACAACTACAGTTCAATCCACAATCATAGTCACCAAAGTTGATCGATGGCCCACAAAAAATCAAACAAGAGCGGTTTCTTAAATGCAATTATAACTCAACAAAAAATGAAAGTTCACGAAAGGTGATACAAAATACTCAAATAGAATGCTCAACTACAATGTAAGTGAGATATAGTCACACTTAGGAAACCGCTAGTGTATTAGTTTTTGTTGGCCATTGATCAACTTTGGTGACTACGCTTGTGGATTACACTGTAGTTTTGTATTCATTCCATTCGCGTATTTTCTAATGCCTTTCGTGAAGTTCATTTTTTGTTCAGTATAGCCGTATTTAGGAAATTGCTCGTGTTTGAGTTTTTGTGGGCCATCGATCAACTTTGGTGACTACAATTGTGGATTGTAATGTAGTTGTGCATTTTTTACACATATTTTTAATTGCCTTTCATGAACCTTCATTTTTGTTGAGTTATAGCCGCATTTAGGAAAACGCTCGTGTTTGAGTTTTCGACGGCCATCAACCAACTTTGGTGACTACGATTGTGGATTGCACTGTAGTTTTCCATTATGTACACGTATTTTCTATCATGTTTCTTGAACCTTCATTTTTTGTTGAATTATACAACATTTAGGAAACCACTCAAGTTTGAGTTTTCGTTGGCCATCGTTAAACTCTGGTGACTACGATCGTTGATTACACTGTAGTTGTGCGATCTCATGTTCTATGGCTTTCACGAACCTTCATTTTTTTTTGAGTTATAGCTGCATTTAGGAAATCGCTCGAGTTTGAGCTTTTGTGGGCCATCGATCAACTTTGGTGACTACGATTCTGGATTACACTGTATTTATGCATTCTATACATGTATTTTCTTTCGCCTTTCATGAACCTTTATTTACTTTTTTGAAAAAAGTATGATCTGGGTCTATTCAGAACGACATTCTCTACAAAACCCTTTTCCCATATTTTTCATAAAAACATTCAAAAAATTTGCCTCTGTTACCTCTACTGCTTCTACCTTTCAAAAGAATCTATCTTTTTGAAGAACTTATTTTTAAAAAAATGAACGATTTGGGAAAGCTTTTGAGCACCTATAAAAACCATATTTTTGATTTTCCCAACAACAAAAAATTTGTAGTCTTTTTTTGAGGGGTTCTTGCATGTTGGTGAGGAATTAGTTTTTCGAAAAAAGGATGATCTGGATCTACTCATAACGACATTCAGTACAAAACATAGTTCTCAGATTTTTCATAAAAAAATTTAAAAAAATTTCCTCTGTCAACCTCTACTACTTCTACTTTTCAAAAAAAAAACCTTTAACAAGAATAACTTATTTTTTTAGAAAATGGACAATCTGGGTCTTTTTATCACATGAGCACCTAGAAAAACCATATTTCGATTTTCCCAAAAATTGTTTCATAGATTCATTTGTAATCCATAGTCAACAAACTTTTATTGATGGTGCCGCGAGCTCAAACACGAGAGTGGTATGCAATGCGGCTGTAAATCAACAAAAAATTAAAATTCATAGGGCAGTAGAAATGCATGTATATATTGAAAAATAAAGTGTATTCCATTATTGTAGTCACCAAAGTTGATCGTTATTGCGAAAACTCCGTATGAGTCAACATAAAATCGCGACTATAACTCAACAAAAATAAAGTTCCACGAGAGTCGATAGAAAATCGTGTATAGAATGCACAACTACAATGTAATCCTGGTGTATTCACCAAAGTTGATCGATGGCCCACGAAAACTCAAACACGAGCAGTTTTCTAGTTGCGGCTATAACTCAACAAAAAATGAAGGTTCACGAAAGGCTATAGAAATGCTAATAGAATGCACAACTATAGTGTAATCCACAAGAATTGTCATCAAAATTGATCGATGGCCCATGAAAGCTCAAACTCGAATGGTTTCCTAAATGTGGCTATAACTAAAAAAAAAATAAAGGTTCACGAAAGGTGATAGAAAATACGCGTATAGAATGGACAACTATAGTGAAAACCACAATTGTAGTCACCAAAGTTGATCGATGGCCCAAGAAAACTCAAACATGACCAGTTTCCTAAGTTGGATATAACTCAACAAAAAGTGAAGGTTTGCGAAAGGCGATAGAAAATACATGCATAGAATGCACAACTATAGTGTAATCCAAAATCGTATTCACCAATGTTGATTGATGGCCCACGAAAACACAAACATGAACGTTTTCCTAAATGCAGCTATAACTCAACAAAGAATGAATGTTCATAAAAGGTGAATAAAAAGGTGTACGAAATGTACAAATATAGTACCATGCAAAAATCATAGTCACCAAAGTTATTGATGGCCTAGAAAAACTCAAACATGAGCGGTTTCCTAAATGCAGCTATAACTTAACAAAACATGAAGGTTCGCTAAAGGCGATGGAAAATATGCATATATAGAATGGACAACTACAATGTAATCTACAATCATAGCCACCAAAGTTGATCGATGGCCTTTGAAAACTTGAACACGAGCGGTTTGCTAAATGTGGCTATAACTCAATGAAAGATAAAGGTTCATGAAAGGTGATTAAAAACATGCGTACAAAATGCACAACTATAGTACAATCCACAATAGTAGTAAACAGAGTTGATAGATGGCCCACAAAAACTCAAACATGAGCGATTTCCTAAATGTTGCTATAACTGAATAGAAAATGAAGGTTTGCAAAAGGTGATATAAAATAAATGAATAGAATGCAGAACTACAACGTGATCCACAATCGTAGTCACCAAAGTTGATCGATGGCCCAGGAAAACTCAAACATGAGCGTTTTGCTAAATGCAGCTATAACGTAACAAAAAACAAAGGTTCATGAAAGATGATTAAAAGTATGCACATAGAATGCACAACAACAATACAATCCACAATTGTAGTTACGAAAGTTGATTGATTGCCCAGAAAAAATCAAAGATGAGCGGTTTCCTAAATGTGGCTATAAATTTAGAAAAAATGAAGGTTCACAAAAGGCAATAGGAAATATATGTATAGAATGCACAACTACAGTATAATACACAAGCGTAGTCAATAAAGTTGATTGGTGGCCCATAAAAATTCAAACTCGAGCGGTTTCCTAAATGGGGCAACTCAACAAAAAATGAAGGTTCGCAAAAGTGGATTGTACTGTAGTTGTGCATTTTGTACGCATATTTTCCAAAAAATCTATCTTTTTCAAGAACAACTTAATTTTTCAAAAAATAGACAATTTTAATCGTTTAACACACCAGCACTATAAAACCCATATTTTCAATTTTTCCAAAAAAAATTGATTCTTAGATTCTATTTTTTAAGGGTTTTTGCATGTAGGTGAAAAATTAGTTTTTCGAAAAAATGACGATCTGGGTCTACTCAAAATGACATTCTCTACAAAACCCATTTCTGAAATTTTTCATAGAAAGATTCAAAAAATTTACCTATGTTACCTCTATTGTTTCTATTTTTCAAGAAAATCTATCCTTTTCAACATCAACTTATTTTTCTAAAGAGCGGTCGATTTGAATCTCTTCAACACACCAGCAGCTATAAAACCCATATTTTTGATTTTCAAAAATAGTTCATAAATTCTCTTTTGAGGTTCTTGCATGTTGGTGAAAAAATAGTTTTTCAGAACTGGGTCGACCAAGAACGACATTCTCTAAGAAATCCATTTCTCAAATTTTTCATAAAAATATTCAAAAAACTTGCCTTTGTTGCCTCTATTTTTCTACATGTCAAAAAATCTATGGTTTTCAAAACAACTTATTGTTTCAAAAAACGGACGATTTAGGTCTCTTCAGCACAAGAGCACCTATAAAACCAATAATTTTTATGTTTGCCAAAAAAAAATTATTTCATAGATTCTATTTTTCAAGGTGCTTGTTTGGTGAAAAATTAGTTTTTCAGGAAAAAGACGATTTGGGTTTATAGAGCGGCATTCTCTACAAAACCATTTCTCAGATTTTCATAAAAAGATTCAAAAAAATTGCCTCAGTTACCTCTACTGCTTCTACTTTTCAAAAATAATCTATCTTTTTGAAGAACAAATAATTTTTTCAAAAACCAGACGATCTGGGTCTCTTTAGCACATTGGTACCTATAAAACGCATTTTCCCAAAAAAAATTGTTTTGTAGATTATTCATAAAAAGATTCAAAAATTTTGCATCTACTACCGCCACTGCTTCTACTTTTAAAAAAAATCTATCTTTTTAAAAAACAACTTATTTTCTCCAAAAGCGGACAATCACTGTCTCTTTACAACACAAAGGGTTTCCTAAATGCGGCTAGAACTCAACAAAAAAACAAAGTTTAGCAAAAGGTGATACAAAATACGTGTACAAAATGGACAACTACAGTGCAATCCACAATCGTAGTCACCAAAGTTGATCGATGGCCCACGAAAACTCAAACACTAGTGGTTTCCTAATTGTGGCAATAACTCAACAAAAGATGAAGGTTCACGAAAGGCGATAGAAAATACATGTTTAGAATGAACAACTACAGTGTAATCGAAAATCGTATTCACAAAAGTTGATTGATGGCCCACATAAACTCGAATACGAGTAGTTTCCTAAATGTGGCTATAACTCAACAAAAAATGAAGGTTCACAAAAGGCGATAGAAAATACATCAATAGAATGGACAACTGTAGTGCAATCCACAATCATAGTCACCAAAGTTGATTGATGGCCCAAGAAAACTCAAACATGAGCGATCTCCTCAATGCAGCCATACCTCAACAAAAACTGAAGGTTAGCGAAAAGTTATAGAATATACATATATAGAATGTACAACTACAATGTAATCCACAAGCGTAGTCACAAAACATGATCGATGGCCCACAAAAACTCAAACTCAAGCAGTTTCCTAAATGTTATACATGATCTGTTTCATAACTCAAGCGGTCACCAAAGTTGATCAATGGTGCACAAAAACTCTAACATGATCGGTTTCCTAAATGAGCCTATAACTCAACAAAAAATGAAGGTTCACGAAAGGCGATAGAAAATAAACATACAGTATGGACAACTACAATGCAATCCATAATCATAGTCACCAAAGTTATTAGATGGCCCACAAAAACTCAAACACAAGTGGTTTCCTTTAAGTGCAGCTAAAACTCAATGAAAAATAAAGGTCTGAGAAAAGCTGATAGAGAGTACATGCATAGAATGCACAACTATAGTATCCACAATCGTAGTCGCCAAAGTTCATCGATGGCCCACAAAAACTCAAACACAAGTGTTTTCTTAAATGCGGCTACAACTCAAGAAAAATAGAAGGTTTGTGAAAGGCGATTAAAAATATGCATATAAAATGCACATCTAAGCTACAATTCACAACTGTAGTCAGCAAAGTTGATCGATGGCGCACAAAAACTCAAAAAAGAGTGGTTTCCTAAATGCAGGTATAACTCAACAGAAAAAAAAAGGCTCGTGAAATGAGATAGAAAATACACATAAAGAATCCATAGCTATAGTGTAATCGACAAGCATAGTCACCAAAGTTGATCGATGGCCCACGAAAACTAAAACTTGGGTGGTTTCATAAATGTTTCTATAACTTAACAAAAAATGAATGGTCGCAAAAGGCGATAGAAAATAAACTTATAGAATAGACAACTACAGTGCAATCCACAATTGTAATCACCAAAATTGATCGATGGCCAATGAAAACTCAAATAGGAGTGGTTTCCAAAGTGCAGCTATAAGTCAAAAATAAATCAAGATTCATGAAAGGCGATAGAAAATACATGTACAAAATTGACAACTATAGTGCAATCCACAATCGTAGTCACCAAAGTTGATGGATGGCCCATGAAAACTCAAACACGAGTGGTTTCTTAAATGCGGCTATAACTCAAAAAATATGAAGGTTCAAGAAAGTCAATAAAAAATAAGGGTACATAATGGACAATTACAGTGCAATCCTCAATCATACTCGCCAAAGTTGATTCATGGTCCACGAAAAACTCAAGCATGATCGTTGTTCAAAATGTGGCTATATAGCTCAACGAAAAATGAAGATTTACAGCGCATAGAAAACTCAAACTCAAACTTGAGTGGTTTCCTAAATATGGCTATAACTCTACAAAAAATGAAAGTTCGCAAAAGGGTATTGAAAATAAGCATAGAAAATGGAAAACCCACAATCCTAGTCACCAAAGTTGATCGATGGTCAACGAAAACTAAAACATGAGCCATTTCCTAAGTGCGGCTATAACTTAATGAAAAAATGACGGTTCACAAAAGTCAATTGAAAATATGCGTATAGAATGCATAACTATAGTGTAATCCACAATCGTAGTCACCAAAGTTGCTCGATGGCCCACGAAAACTGAAACACAAGTGTTTTCCTAAATGCGGCTATAACTAAACAAAAATAAAGGTTCATGAAAGGCGATTAAAATTACGCATACAAAATGCACAACTAAAGTACAATCCACAATTGTAGTCACCAAAATTCATTCATGGCCCACCAAAACTCAAACGTGAGTGGTTTCCTAAACTTGGCTATAACTCAACAAAAAATGAAGGTTCTCGAAAGGGGATAGACAGTATGGGTCGAGAATCCACAACAACAGTGCAATCCACAATCGTAGTCACCAAAGGTTTTCGATCACCCACTAAAACTCAAAAATGAGCAGTTTCCTAAGTCTAGCTATATCTCAACTTAAAATGAAGGTTTTGTAAAAGCGATTAAAAATGTGTGTGCATAATGCACAACTGCAGTACAATCCATAATCTTAGTCACGAAAGTTGATCAATGTCCCACGAAAACTCAAACTCAAGCTTTCCTAAATGTGCCTATAACTCAACAAAAAACTGAAAGTTCACGAAAGGCCATAGAAAACACGTGTACATAATGGTGAATTACAGTGCAATCCATAATTGTAGTCACCAAAGTTGTTCGATGGCCCAAAAGAACTCAAACACGAGCGGTATCTTAGTGCAGCTATAACTCAACAAAAAATGAAAGTTCAGGAAAGCACGAAAGTGAATAGAAAATACGTGTATAAAATGCACAACTATAATGTAATCCACAATCATATTCACAAAAGTAGATCGATGGCCCACGAAAACTCAAACACTAACTCAACAAAAAATGAACGTTTGTGAAAGGCGATTAGAAATATGCGTGTAGAATGCACAACTAAAGTACAATCCATAATTGTAGTCACCAAAGTTGATTGATGGCCCACAAAAAATCAAACATTAGTGGTTTGCTAAATACAGCTATAACTTCACAAAAAATGAAGGTTCGTGAAAGGAGATTGAAAATATGTCAATAGAATGAACAACTGCAGATTAATCCACAATTGTAGTCACCAAACATGATCGATGGCCCACGAAAACACAAACGCGAGCGGTTTCCTAAATGCAGCTATAACTAAAAAAAAAAAGAATGTTCACGATAGATGATAGAACATATGTGTATAGAATGCACAACTATAGTAGTGTAATCCACAAGTGTAGTCAGCAAACATGATCAATGGCCCACAAAAACTCAATCACAAGCGATTTCCTAAATACGGCTATAACTCATTGAAAAATGAGTGTTCATGATAGGTCATAGAAAATATACATATAGAATGGACAACTACAGTGCCATCCATAATCTTAGTCACCAAAGTTGATTGATGGCCCACGAAAACTCAAACTCGGGAGGTTTTTTAAATGCAGCTATAACTTAACAAAAAATGAAGGCTCACAAAAGGTGAGCAAATACACATAGAGAATGGACAACTACAGTACCATCCACAATCATAGTCACCAAACTTTATCGATGGCACACGAAAACTAAAACATGAGCGGTTTCCAAAGTGCAGCTGTAACTCAACAAAAATGAAGTTTCACGAAAGGCAATAGAAAATACATGTATAGAATGCACAACTATACTATAATTCAGAATCGTAGTGACCAAAGTTGATCAATGGCCCATGAAAAGTCAAACACAAGCATTTTCTTACATGCGGCTATAAATCAACAAAAAAATGAAGGTTCGTGAAAGGTGATAAAATATCGCATAAAATGTACAACTACGCGATTACCATTGTCGTAGTCACCAAAGTTGAATACGACACTAAAAATCTCAAACATGAAGCAGCTTTCAATGCAGCTTATAACTCAACAGTATCGAACTGCGGAAAGGGCCATAGAAACTACACGATTAATGGCACCACAATGTGATTAAAGCGTAGTCACCAAAGCGATTGATACCATGAATACCAAACACGAAGCTTAAATGTGGAAGAAAACTCACAAAAAATGAAGGTTCGGGCGAAAGGCAACCAAAAATATTTGTGAGTAGAATGCACAATCATAGCAAATAACCAACGTTATCGATGACCAAAAACAAACATGCGTTTCAAAATGCGATATATTCAACAAAATGAGAGCCTCGACAAGTGGTTAGAAATAGTAGTCAATTGACCACATTAAAATCCACAGGGTTTCTACCAAAGTTGATCGATGGCCTAAAAAAACTCAAACATGAGCGGTTTCCTAAATGATGCATTTAGGAAACTACTTGTGTTTCAGTTTTATTAGTCCATTGATCAACTTTGGTGACTACGCTTGTGGATTACAATGTAGTTGTGCATTTTATACTTGTATTTTCTATTGCCTTTCGTGAACCTTCATTTTTGTTGAGTTATATCTGCATTTCGGAAACCGCGCATGATTTTGTTTTTTTGAGTCATTGATCAAATTTGGTGACTACAATTGTGGATTGTACTGTAGTTGTGCATAATGTACGAATATTTTTAATTTCCTTTCATGAACCTTTATTTTTTGTTTATTTATAGCCACATTTAGGAAAACACTCATGTTTGAGTATTCGTCGGCCATTGATCACTTTTCGTGAATACGCTTGTGGATTACACTGTAGTTGTGCATTATATAGGCATAGTTTCTATCGCCTTTCACGAACGTTGATTTTTTGTTGAGTTATAGCCGCATTTAGGAAAGGGCTCATGTTTGAGTTTTTGTGGGCCATCAATCAATTTTGGTGACTACGTTTGTGGATTGTACTGTAGTTGTGCATTTTGTACGCATATTTTAAATTTTCCTTTCACGAACCTTCATTTTTTATTGAGTTGTAGCCACATTTAGGAAAATGATTGTGTTTGAGTTTTCGTTGGCCATCGATCAACTTTGATGACTACAATTGTGGATTACAATATAGTTGTACAATCTATACACGTATTTTCTTATCGCCTTTAGTGAATCTTCATTTTTCGTTTTGTTATTGCCACATTTAGGAAACCGCTCATCTTTGAATTTTTTTGGGCCATCGATAGTTGTGCATTCTATACTCGTATTTTCTACTGCCTTTCACGAATCTTCATTTTTTGTTGAGTTATAACCCTATTTCAGAAACCGCTCATGTTTGAGTTTTTGTTGGGCATCAATGAACTTTGATGACTACGACTATGGATTGTACTATAGTTGTGCATACTATACACATATTTTCTAAAAAATCCATTTCTTAAATTTTTCATAAAAAATATTCAAACAATTTGTCTCTATTACCTCTACTGCGTACTTTCAAAAAAATCTATGTTTTTCAAAAACAATTTTTTTTTTTATTTTCCCAAAAATAATTGTTTTGTAGATTCTATTTTTGAGGGGTTCCTACATGTTGGTGAAAATTAGTTTTAAAAAAATGCAATAACTGGTCTATTCAGAATGACATTCCATTTAACTCATTTCTATATTTTTCATAAAAAAAGATTCAAAATTGCTCTATTACTCCCTTACTACTTCTACTTTTGAAAAAAATCTATCTTTTTCAAGAAACTTATTTAAAAAAATACAGACGATCTGGGTGTCTTTAGCTATCAAGCACCTATAAAACCCATATTCTTGATTTTCCAAAAAATATTGAATCCTAGATTCTATTTTTCAGGGGTTCTTGCATGTTGGTGAAAAATTAGTTTTTAAAAAAGAGGATGATCTGGGTCTACTCAGAACGACATTCTCTACAAATCCCATTTCTTAGATTTTTAATAAAAAGATTCAAAAAATTTGCCTCTGTTACCTCTACTGCTTCTACTTTTCAAAATAATTTATATTTTTCAAAAATAATTTAATATTTCAAAAAATGGACGATCGGGGTTTGTTTAGCGCACAAGCACCTATAAAAACAATATTCTAATTTTCGCAAAAAAAATTGTTTCGTAGATTCTGTTTTTCAGGGGTTCTTGCATGTTGGTGACATTAGTTTTTCTACAAAAGGATGATCTGGGTCTACTTAGAATGACATTGTCTACAAAATTCACTTATCCCATTTTTCATAAAAATATTCAAAAAAAATTCCTCTGTTACCTCTACTACTTCTACATTTCAAAAAAATCTATCTTTTCAAGAATAATTTATCGTTTCAAAAATTTGAAGATCTGGGTTTCTTTAGCACATGAACACCTATATTCGATTTTCCAAAAAAAAGTGTTTTATAGATTCTATTTTTGAAGGGTTCTTGCATGTTATGAAAAATTAGTTTTTCAAAATATACAGTCGACTGGTTTACTCAGATTGACATTCTCATGTAAAACCCATTTCTCGATATTTCTTATAAAAAAGATTTAAAAAAATTAGCCCTTTGTTACCTCTATTGCTTCTTCTTTACAAAAAATCATCTTATTCAAAAATGACTTATTTTTTTCAAAAATAGACGATTTTAATCGCCTAACAATTCACAGCCTATAAAACCCACATTTTTTATTATTTTCCCAAAAATTGTTTCAGGATTTAATTTTCAAGTGGTTATCATGATGTTGAAAATTAGTTTTTCGGTATATATCATCCTGATTCTACCGTAACTTATTATCTCCCTTCTACAAATTCTCTACAAAACCCATTTCTAAGATTTTTCATAAAAATATTCAAATTTTTTGCCTCTATTATCTCCACTGCTTCTACTTTTCAAAAAAATCTATTTTTGTCAAAAACAACTTATTTTTAAAAAAAATGGACTATTCCTATTTCTTTACAACATGAGCGCCTCCCTAAATGCTGCCATATAACTCAACAAAAATGAAGTTTAGCAAAAGGTGATACCAAACACGCATGCATACAAAATGGACAACTACAATGCAATCCACAATCGTAGTCACCAAAGTTCATCGATGGCGCACAGAAACTCAAACTCTGGTGGTTTCCTATGTGTGCCTATAACTCAACAAGAAATGAAGGTTCGCTAAAGGCGATAGAAAATACATGTATAGAATCAACAACTACAGTGTAATTGATAATCGTAGTCACAAAAGTTGATCGATGGCCCACGAAAACTCAAATACGAGCAGTTTCCTAAATGTGGCTATAACTCAACAAAAAATGAAGGTTCACAAAAGGCGATAGAAAATACGTGAATAGAATGGACAACTACAAGCATTCCACAATCGTAGTCACAATAATTGATCGATGGCCCAAGAAAAATCATATACGAGCGATTTCCTAAATGCAGCCATAACTCAAAAAAAAATGAAGGTTCGTGAAAGGTGATAGAAAATACACGTATAGAGTGCACAACTACAATGTAATCCACAAGCATAGTCACAAAACTAAATTGATGGCCCACGAAAACTCAAACTCAAGCGGTTTTCTAAATGCGGCTATAACTCAACAAAAAATGAAGGTTCCCGATAGGCAATAGAAAATGCACCTACATAATGGACAACTACAGTGCAATCCACAATCGTAGTCACCAAAGTTGATCGATGGCCTACAAAAACTCAAAAATGAGTGGTTTCCTAAGTGCAGTTATAATTCAATGAAAAATGAAGGTTTGTGAAAGGCGATAGAAAATACTTGCATAAAATGCAAAACTATAGTGTAATCCACAATTGTAGTGACCAAATTTGATCAATGGCCCACGAAAACTCAAATATGAGCGTTTTCCTAAATGTGGCTATAACTCAACAAAAAATAAAGATTAATGAAAGGAGATTAAAATATGCATACATAATGAATAACTACAATACAATACTCAATAGAAAATGAAGGTTGGCGAAAGGTGATACAAATATGCATATAGAATGCACAACTATAGTGTAATCCAGAAGCGTAGTCACCAATATTGATTCATGGCCCACGAAAAACTCAAACTAGAGCGATTTCCTAAATGCTGCTATAACTCAACAAAAAATGGAGGTTCGTGGAAGGCGATACAAAATACACATGCAAAATGGACAACTACAGTGCAATCCACAATTGTTGTCACCAAATTTAATTGATGGCTAACGAAAACTCAAACACGAGCAGTTTCCTAAGTGCAATTATAACTCAACGAAAAATGAAGGTTCATGAAAATTGATAGGAAATACACATATAGAATGCAACACTATAGTGTAATCCAAAATCGTAGTTACCAATGTTGATCGATGACCCACAAAAACTCAAAAATGAGTGGTTTCCTAAATGCGGCTATAACTCAACAAAAAATGAACGTTTGCAAAAGGTGATAAAAAATATGTGTATAAAATGCACAACTACAGTGCAATTCACAAGCGTAGTCACCAAAGTTGATTAATGGCCCATGAAAACTCAAACTTGACTGGTTTCCTTAATGCGGCTATAACTAAACAAAAAATGAAGGTTCGTGAAAGGGAATGGAAAATACGTGTACATAATGGACAACTACTATGCAATTCACAATCATAGTCACTGAAGTTGACCAATGGTCAAAGAAAACTCAAACTAGAGCGGTTTCCTAAGTGCAGCTATAACTCATTGAAAAATGAAGGTTCGTGAAAAGGTGATAGAAAATACATGTATAGAATGCACAACTACGCTGAACTGCCTTCATGATTATGTTCTTTTGGGTCATCGGACAACTTTGGTGACTACAACTTTAGATTGTACTGTGTTGTGCATTTTGTACGATATTTCTAATCGCTTTCGTTTAACCTTTATTTTTGTTGAGTTATAGCCACATTTAGGAAAACACTCATGTTTCAAGATTCGCCGGCCATCAATCACTTTTCGGGTGACTACGCTTTTGTGGATCTTTACCCTGGTTCGACTCTCGCTATTTCGATCACCTTCTAACCTTGAACCTCGTGAGCCATATTAGGGGCTAACTTTAGCCTACTTCCTATCCCTTGGGATCCCTTAACTCACCTCCATGGATGAATCTCCATGGAAGGAATCCTTTAGGTTTTTGGGGCATTTGGATTCTCACCAATGTTTGTGCTATTCAAGTAGACATTTTCACTTCCGGCCATCCACATCCGCCTGCATATCTCCTCCGAAAGGTAACACTCCCCGCCGATGTATCTTTACTACATCCCACACATTCATTATACTACGAAAAGGTAGTAGTAGAGGTAACAATTGCAAAATTTTTTCAATCTTTTATGAAAAATCTTAAAAATGGATTTCTTAGAGAATGTCAATCCGACTAGACTCCATATCATCCTTTTTCGAAAACTGATTTTCACCAAAATGCTTGAGAAACCCTCAAAATAGAATCTAGAAATAGTTTTTGGGAAAATCAAAAAATATAGGTTTAATAAGTGCTCGCTCAATAAAAATATTTAGATCGGGTAATTTTGAGAAAAAAATAAGTTGTTCTTGAAAGATAGATTTTTTTTGAAAAGAAGTAGAGATGTGAAAAAATCAGCTCCTAAAAATCCAAGAAATGGTGCATTTTAGGAGAATGCCATTTTGAGTAAATCTAGATCATCCTTTTACAAAAAAAAACTTTTTCAACAACATGCAAGAAACCCTCAAAAATAGAATCGTTCTAAGTATACCCAAACCGTCCTTTTTTCAAAAAACTAGTTTTTCACTAAACAAAGAAAGAAGGTTCCTGAAAGGCGATAGAAAACACATGTACAAAATGAACAACTACAGTGCAATTAGCAATCGTAGAAACAAAAGTTCATCAATGGCCCATGAAAACTCAAACATGAGCAGTTTCCTCAGTGCGTCTATAACTCAATGAAAAATGAATGTTCGCGAAAGGCAATAAAAATACGCATATAGAATCCACAACTATAGTGTAATCCACAAGCATAGTCACCAAAGCTGATCGATGGCCCATGAAAACTCAAACACGAGTGGTTTCCTAAATGCAGCTATAACTCAACAAAAAATGAAGACTTGCCAATGCCGATAGAAAATTAGCATTCATAATGGACAACTACAGTGTAATCCACAATCGTAGTCACCAAAGTTGATTGATGGCCCAATAAAACTTAAACACGAGTGGTTTTCCAAATGCGGCTATATTTCAACAAATAATGAAGGTTCATTAAAGGTTATATAACTCAACAAGAAAATGAAGGTTCATGAAAGGCAATAGAAAATACGCATATAGAATGCACAACAACAGTGTAATCCACAATCGTCATCACAAAAGTTGATCGATGGCCCACGAAAACTCAAATTCGAGTGATTTCCTAAATGCGGCAATAACTCAACAAAAAATGAAGGTTCATGAAAGGCGATAGAAAATATAATGAGAAAATGGACAACTACGAAGCAATCTACAATTGTAGTCACTAAAGTTGATCGATGGCCCACGAAAAACAAATACCGAGAAGTTTCCTGCGTGGCTATAACTCAACGAAAAAAGATGAAGGTTCAATTTAAAAGGTGATAGGAAATACGTAGAGAATGGACAACTACACTGCAATCCACAATCGTAGTCACCAAACTTGATCGATGGCCCATGAAAACTCAAACACGAGCGGTTTCCTAAGTGCGGCTATAACTCAATGGACAATGAATGTTTGCGAAAGGCGATAGAAAATACGTGTATAAAATGCACACAACAGTGTAATCCACAATCATCGTCACCAATGTTGATTGATAGCCCACAAAAACTCAAACACAACCGTTTTCCTAAATGCAGCTATAACTCAACAAAAAATGAAGGTTCGCAAAAGGCAATATAAAATACACATATAGAATGCACAACTACAGTGTATTCCACATGCGTTGTCACAAAAGTTCCTCGGTGGCCCACGAAAACTCAAACTCGAGTGGTTACTTAAATGCGGCTATAACTCAACAAAAAATGAAGGCTCATGAAAGGCAATAAAATCCACATAGAGAATGCACAACTACAGTCCCATCCACATCAGAGTCACCAAACTTAATCAATGGCCCACGAAAACTCAAACATGAGTGGTTTGCTAATTGAAGCTCTAACTCAATGAAAAATGAAGTTTCGTGAAAGTCTATAGAAAATACATGTATAGAATGCACAAGTATAGTGTAATTCACAATTGTAGTTACCAAAGTTGATCGACGGCCCACAAAAAGTCAAACACCAATATTTTCCTACATGTGGCTATAACTCAACAAAAAATGAACATTCATGAAAGGCGATAGAAATTACGCGTATAGAGTGCAAGACTATAGTGTAATCCACAAGTGTAGTCACGAAAGTTGATCGATGGCCCACGATACTCAAACACGAGCGTTTTAGTAAATGTGACTATAACTCAACAAAAACTGAAATGAACGTTTGTGAAAGGCGATTAAAAATATTCATACAAAATGCACAACTATAGTACAATCCACAATTGTAGTCACCAAAGTAGATCGATGGCCCATAAAAGCACAAACATGAGTGGCTTCCTAAATGTGCCTTTTAACTCAACAAAAACACAAAGATAAGTGGTTTCCTAAATGCAGTTATAACTCAAGAAAAAATGAAGGCTCACGAAAGGTGACAAAATACACATAGAGAATGGAAAACTATAGTGCCATCCACAATCGTAGTCACCAAACTAGATCGATGGCCCACAAAAACTCAAATATGATTGGTTTCCTAAGTGCAGCTATAACTCAACGAATAATGAAGTTTTGTGAAAGGCTATAGAAAATACACGTATAGATGCACAATTATGGTGTAATTCACAATTGTAGTGATCGAAGTTGACCGATGGCCCACGAAAAGTCAAACACGAGCATTTTCCTACATGCGGCTATAACTAAAAAAAAATGAAGGTTTGTGAAAGGCGATTAAAAATATGGGTACAAAATGCACAGCTACAGTACAATCCACAATCGTAGCCACCAAAGTTGAACGATATGGCCCACAAAAACTCAAACATCAGAAGTTTCCTATATAACTCAACAAAAAATGAACTTACGTGAAAGGCGATAAAAAGTACACTTATAGAATGCACAACTAAAGTGTAATACAAAGGCGTAGTCACCAATGTTTATTGATGGCGCATGAATAATCAAACATAAGTGTTTTCCTAAATGCGGCTATAACTCAACAAAAGATGAAGGTTCGTGGAAGGCAATTAAAATTATTTTTACAGAATGCACAACTATAGTATAATCAACAATCGTAGTCACCAAAGTTGATCGATGGCCCAAAAACCTTCAAACATGTGTTGTTTCCTAAATGCCGCATTTAGGAAACTGGTCATGTTTAAGTTTTAGTGGGCCATTGATCAACTTTGGTGACTACGCTTGTGGATTACACTATAGTTTTGCATTCTATACACTCGACGTAGTTTCTATCGCCTTTCACGAACGTTCATTTTTTGTTGAGTTGTAGCTACATTTAGGAAACCGCTGATGTTTGACTTTTTTTGGGCCATCGATCAACTTTGTTGACTACGTTTGTGGATTGTACTATAGTTGTGCATTTTGTACACATATTTTTAATCACCTTTCATGAACCTTCATTTTTTGTTGAGTTATAGCCACATTTAGAAAAATGATCATGTTTGAGTTTTTGTTGGCCATCTAATCTTTGGTGACGATGCTTGTGGATTACACTGTATTTGTACATTCTATTTTTGAGAGGTTCTTGCATGTTGGTGAAAAACTATTTTTTCAAAAAAAGGACGATCTAGGTCTACTAAGAACGACATTCTCTACAAAACCCATTTCTCAAAATTTTCATAAAAGATTCCAAAGAACTGCCTCTGTTACCTCTATTGTTTCTACTTTTCAAAAAAGCCTATGTTTTTTAAACACAACTTATTTTTTCAAAAAATGGACAATCTGGGTCTCTTCACCACACGAGCACATATAAAACCCATATTTTTTATTTTCCCAAACAAAATTGTTTCGTAGATTCTATTTTTGAGGGGTTATTAAATGTTGGTGAAAATTTTGTTTTTTGAAAAAAGTACAGTCTAGGTCTACTCGGAATGACATTCTCTAAAATACCCATTTCTCATATTTTTCATAAAAAAGATTCAAAAGAATTTCCTTTGTTTTTCGAAAAAAGTACAATCTAGGTCTTTAGCTATCAAGCACCTATAAAACCTATATTTTCGATTTTCCAAAAAAAATTATTTCGTGGATTCTATTTTTGAGGGGTTTTTGCATGTTGTTGAGAAATTGGATTTTTGGAAAAAGAACAATCTGGGTCTACTCAGAAAAACATTCTCTACAAGTCCCATTTCTTAGGATTTTCATAAAAAGATTCAAATAATTTCCCTCTGTTACCTATATTGCTTCTACTTTAAAAAAAAATACATCTTTTTCAAGAATAACTCATTTTTTCAGAAAATGGACGATCTGGGTTTCTTTAGTACATGAGCAGTATAAAAACCATATTTCAATTTTCCCGAAAAAAATTGTTTCTTAGATTCTATTTTTGAGGGGTTTTTGCATGTTGTTGAAAAATTAGTTTTTCGAAAAGAGGACGATTTGGGTCTACTGAGAACGACATTCTCTACAAAACCCATTTATCCTATTTTTCATAAAAAGATTCAAAAAATTTGCCTCTCTTACCTCTACTACTACTTTTCATAAAAATCTATCTTTTTCAAATAACGGACGATTTGGGTCTCTTTAGCACATGAACACCTATAAAACCCATATAATCGATTTTCCAAAAAAAAATTGTTTTGTAGATTCTATTTTTGAGGGGCTCTTGCATGTTGGTGAAAATTTGGGAAAACATTCATGTATGAGTTTTCGTAGGCCATCAATCAACTTTGGTGACTACGATTCTGGAGTGAACTTTAGTTGTGCATTATGTACGCTAATTTTCTATCGCCTTTTACGAACCTTCTTTTTTTGGTGAGTTCTAGCCACATTTAGGAAACTGCTCGTGTTTGAGTTTTGGTGGGCCTTCGATCAACTTTGGTGACTATGCTTGTGGATTATACTGTAGTTGTGCATTCTATACGTGTATTTTCTATCGCGTTTTGCAAACCTTCATTTTTTGTTAAGTTATAGCCACATTTTGGAAACCGCTCATATTTGATTTTTTGTGGGCCATCAATCAACTTTGGTGAGTATGATGGTGCATTTTACTGTAGTTAAACATTTTGTATGCATATTTTTAATCGCCTTTCACGAACATTCATTTTTGTTGAGTTATAGTTACATTTAGGAAAATGCTCGTTTCTGAGTTCACATCGATCAACTTTTGTGACTACGACAGCAAATTGTACCGCTGTAGTCCATTTTCAATTTTCTATTGCCTTTCATCAATCTTCATTATTTTTTGAGTTATAGCCTCATTTAGGAAACCGCCGAATTTCAGGCGTTTTGTGGGCAAATGATCAACTTTG
>VDFB02355961.1:0-58604 GCA_007258455.2 Sequoia sempervirens | reverse complement strand
GGACTAGATCTCAGCAACTAGCATTTTCCACAACATTTTGAACTTCTACTTGAAAAATCTCCACCACTGTGAGGAACTCAGGGTAATCCAACTCAAAGTGCCTATTCATCTTATGAATCAGACACCATCCGGATAAGGTAGCTTCAGCAAGATATACTCCACTAGTTGTCTTCTCTGAACTGGTAGGCTAATCAAGAGGAGTGGGAACACCTCCGTTGTTTGGCCTTGTATTCCACATCCTATTTTTTCTTTAAGAAGGTCTCCTTTCGAAATTTTGGCTGAAGTTCTACCCGCGTTCATAATTCTGCCTGGATGAGGTACCCGCTTCACGGTTATCCCTATTATCTTGATTGAGGTTGGCCTGAATGTTGCATTGAGAAGCTTATAGCTAATTATTTTGGTTCCTAAGGTGAGTCATTTTTGTGGACATTTTCTGATCATCTTCGTCAGTTCATCCAACCAATCTTTCTTAGTATTGCTTGGTTGTGGTATTTGTTTTTGGAGAAAGACGATTTGTACTGTTGGTTGGTTCTATTGAGCGGGCGGGAATTCAGGCCCTTGTAGATATAGTGGCACTTGGGACTGTTGCGAATAAACCTGCTACTATTGGGGCTATAGATAATGAGGCACAAGAGGCACTTGATTCACGAGTTGTCCTAGATGAGGAACTATGGGTAGTTGTGGAACTGGATTCATGAGAGGTGTCTGGTGTTGTAGAGCTTGAGTGAGTCCTTAAATCTACGTAGGATGAGCAACCTGCCCCAATGAAGGCAGCAAATCTGAAATGTTTTGTCCCAGATTAGTGTTAGCTATAACTGCCTTGGCATAAGCATCCATCAACCTAGTTGGTGGTGGATTCATTCTTTTCATCAATGTTGTAGTAAGGTTGTCTAAAGCAGCATAGTAAACAAGTAGGATAGCAACATCATTGAGCACATATGGAGCTTGCAATCTTGTGAACGCCCAATGAAACTGATCATTGAATGAGTTGATTGGTTCGTTGACCTCTCTACGAATTGTCATGAATTGCTAATATAGTTCTAAGGGGCTAATTGGAATCTTGTATTTCCTCAAAAAGGAATTCTTCAAAAGGTCCCAAGTGGTAATTGATCTCGTTGGTAAGTTGATGTACCAATAAAAATCCTCCTCTCCCAAAGAATAATCGAAGATTTTGCATGCCACATCTTCATGATCAATCTGCATATCCTCCAATGTTGTTTGGAGTATCTTAATGTGCTCCTCTAGTGTCCTTTGTGGATCCCAAGGATTGAACTTCATGCAAGAGCTCTCTAGGTTCTTGGGTATGTCATGGTAAGCATTGAATAGTAGTAGAGAGAGGTTGTTTCCTATCCAAGCCATGAGGGGAGACAGGGGTGGTACTTGTTGTTGAATAGGAACTAGAGGTTGCACAGGGGCAATAGTAGCTAGGACTGCACCTTGGACTTGGAAGGTCGAGGCAACGACAACGCCCTGGCTTTGGGATGCAAGGAGTTGGATGACAGTTTGGGACAAGTGAGTGGAGGAGGTGGAAATGAAAGAGAAAGGATGAGTGTGTGGTGGATGGAAGGAGGATGGAGGTGAATCAGATGAAGAGGATGAGGCTGAGTCTGATCTTCAAGTCTTTCTAGCCCTTGTAGGGGGCTGCAATTCCTGAAATTCCCCTTTGTTAGGTGTGGATCTTAGAACTCTATGGAACCTTTCAAGGGAGAATGAGCCAATTCGATCTAGCTTAACTTAAAATGGCCCTCCTTCTAGTACAAGTTATATTGATGGGTGTTTTGCACCTTCTCAACACAGGCAGTGCATAAGTGCACTACCTCTCTTGAAAGGCAATCTCCAACAACAAGTTGATGGAAATTAACCCAAGGTCTCTCGGGTGTCAAGTCATGACATGCTTGGAACAATTCAATTGGTTTAGTGTGATCTTGTTGGTAATCACAGGGCAGCCTTACGTAAGTTAAGTTGGAGGGAAATGGGCTCTTTCAATGGAGTTTGCAAAATTTCTAAAGTGTTGCTCTATTGCTACAAGTTCAGGACAATAGTCTCAAACTCCACTCTGATCTTCTAATTTGGCTTTACAATGTGCAATGAACTTTGCCTAAATTTATCATTTAAAAGAAAATTCAAAGGGCAAGGAAGAGGGTAAGTTCCTAAACTTGAAACTACTAATGAATAGTGACAATGGAGGATGCTACAGTGGACAACCTTCCCAAAACTAAGTCCCACTTAACCAGTTTAGCTCACAGTCTCATGAAACTAGTGCAATCTTCTAAGGTCTACATATTTCAACCATTCATTCACCATAAAGCATGAATAAAAGATAGAATTTCAGTGCAACATTCAAACAATGTTCAAACTGCTTTACACTACAGTTTATCATCAATAAATAGCAAAAAACATGAACAAGGAACGACATCAACACAATACAATCATTCACCATCAATGAAAAACACTAACTAAACTACTGGAGCATGTTAAATACATAGAACAACAAAGTTAATCTATTCAAATTCACTAAGAGGAGAAGAATCATGCAAACATGAAATGGAACTCAAGAATCCACCAAAATCAATGAATTTCTATTAAAATTCCAGCAACATGTCTTTACAACAACTCAACTCTCTCTTGAAAATGAGAGGAGACCCCCTATTTATAGTGTCCAAAAAGAAAAATAAATGGCCTAGATTTAATCTCATTGTGTGGCCAAGATTCACTACAAATTAGGGTTTCACCTACCCCCAAATATTTTACAATATAAAATTATATTTTGTCCTCTAGCCTATTTTGTCTTCTTGTGGGTAGCACTGTAGTAATTTTGTCTTGTAGCTGACTGCCTTTGCTGTAGCTATACTATGAGGAATTCATCGTTAATCACCAGATTTCCCTCATGCTTCTTCACAATAGCATATTCAACGAACTTTTCGATCAATGTTTGAAGCTTATTCCACTCCATTATATTAGATTGGAGCACTTGAAAGTTCAATTTCTTTGACTGACCAGTAATTACATCCTAATCCTTATCACATTTGTGAGTGTTCTTTATTACTTGTTTGGATTGGGCAAAGGCACAAGCAACAAAATCCATGAAGTCTGGCGCGAGGACATCAGTAGCTCCATCCTCCATCTTCTTAAGGAAATGTGGCCTTATCTATTCTAGATCTATCTCAACGGCAAACATGTAAAAATTTGTAATCAGTTTGAGACATTCCTCACAGGCCGTTTTGGTCTCTTTAGCCCAATCAATATCAAGCTCCACCTTATGGAGCACCAATTCCAAGATCTCTCACCTATGATCAAGGCCCATCTTCCATGTTTCCATGAGCCATTGGTCATCCTTTGTCAGTGCAAGCTCTGTTTCCCATGTCTTCTCAAGCATCTTAAGGATAGCCTCAATTTTAGGATATGTGATCCTATATAGCTCTGGGAATTCAGTGTAGAATTTCCTTGTGCCTTCGAGCTTTTTTTGCATTTCTAGGAACTTGTTTTCCATTCTAGCGGTGTGGCTGATACCCATATGCCCATTGTAAATGACTCGTTGAACCCAATCCTCAGTGGCCTTGGTCAATTTCATTCTCCATTCTAATTTACTGATATGATCTTAGGATAGCAGTAAAGGAGTAGTTGATGATGTCGAGGGCAGCTCTTTGGTGGATGACCATTGTTGTGTATAGGCTATTAAATCTACCACTTGTGCTTTTAATTCCTCCTTAGTAGATTGGTATTTATTCATTTGGTGCACAATGGTAGCAATTGATCCTTGAAGATGATCATTTTTTTGTTCTCTTGTTGTCTTTCCCAAGTCAATGGTGGAAATTTTATAGCTAACTCCTTGTCCTTCCACCACCGAAGTAGCTATTTGCATTGTCCTTGATCCCAAAGCATCCATTGATAAATGGGATCTGATCCTTGGTTTCGTTTCCTTCTTCATGCTTATTTGTGCCCTAGCCAGAATGGCTTCCAACCTTTCCTCTGGATCCATAAGTGTAGGGGTCTACTTCTCCAATTGTTTTTCCAGCCATTTAGGCATTTGGGATCCCTCTTTCAGTGATTCTTGATCACCTTCCTCTTCTTGAGTATGTTGAATCTCCATTTCTTTGCTACTCGAAGTCTTTTGTTCTATCTTTTCTTCTTCTTCCTCATTTGAATCTTGAATGAACATTGTTTCCTTCTCTGGGGATTCAGTGGCTGTATATTCTTTGAGGCTATCCTCCCCTTCAGATCTCTTTTCTTCTCCCTCTTGTTGCACATGCTCTTCATAATTCTTCGCTTTCGGGCTATTTCTTGCTTCAACCTCCTCCTTAGGCTTGTCTTATTCTTTCTTTTCCTCTTCCTTTTCTTCTTCTTCATGCAAAGGGGGCATTTATTCATCATGTTTAGGGCTCTCATCTTGATCCCCGGTTGGAGGTTTTTTGTTTACCTCTATTTCATCATATGTTTCTTTATTTTCTTTAGCGGGTGGTCTCTCAACTTCTTCACCAACATCCCTCAATTGTTTGGCAATTTCCTCTTCCAGTTCTTGATCAGAGGTTTCCATAATGTACTTCGCACGGGATCTTCAATGTCTTCCTCAAAGGACTTTGTTTCTTCCTCCTCATGAACCACTTCATCAATTACCAAGTGTTGATATTTAGGATGCTCATGGTAATCATCTGCTTCTTCCTCCATTTCTTTAGTTGCTTCCCTTTTTTACCTTTCCAACTCCTTAGAGATCTGCATTGTTGCCTCCGTCATGGGTGCTTCAATCAAAGGAGGAGGAATAGGGAGGCCAACAACAACTTGTGCTAGGGTAGCCTACATTGTAGGATTCATTAGCACTCCAAATAGCTCGGTGGGTATGTTCTACATGTATCGAGAAAGGGCTTCTGGGAGCGAGAGGGTAGGCATTGTTGTCATTGCAGTGGCCAGTAGGAGGGCTGATGATGGAGACATGGAGGAGGAGGAGAGCGGAGAACTAGTAGCAGACAAGGAATCTACAACCAATATTGGCACCATAGGCGAGGTGGAAGCAAGGTGAACTAAAATGTCCACCGCAGGCAGAGAAGAAGCAAGCATCACTTGAGAAACAGGCAGAGGAGTGATGATAGTAGTAGCAGAAACAATGGTGGCAACAAGTGGGACTTTGGCTGCTCAGCCTCTTCTTTCTCTCCCTCGCGGAGAAGGTCTTCTTGTATGGTGGGCATCTCTATGAATCCACCTAATTTTTTGGCCTTCTTAGAAGGTTCACCCTCTAATGCCTTTCTTGAGTAGAATTCGTGTTTAGGCTGGAATTCTGGTGCTTCTTTCCACTTCTTCGAATGGGTAGTGGGGGGAGACTCTAAAGTCTCTCTGGACAAGGAAATAGTAGAGGCACTATTAGTCTCGCTTTCTGGCTCATCCTTGAGCTCGCTGTATGTTAAAGTAGCTCTGTGAAGTTTCAATTTGGCGATTTTCCCATCAATCCATTTTTTTTCCTTCTTCTATGGGATTCATTAGAATGTTGAGATCATTCACCTCTTCCTTGTTCCAATCAATTAATGGCAGCAACAGGTTGGAAATAGCATTGTACCTTGGATCAATCACCATGTTCTCATCTTCAACAATTTGATCTGGTACTAGAAACAGATTGACCATCCTAACAAAATATACAGTCATGTGCATTTAATTCCTCATACACACTTCTTTGTCATCTCTACAATTTTCCCAAAAGTCTTCAACATCATGGAGGTGGGCATACTCTTTTCCAACTATCTTTTTCAATTTTCCATATAGATCCATCTGTGGCCTGGTAGTATGGAGCTCCAAGTTGTATTCATTTAACTCCTGATCAGAATATTCTACACACTGAGATGTGGGGATTGCATACATTCCCTAGCCAAATGTAAGAGGATAAGGAATCCTCGACCTGTGTTTGTCACTTAGCAACATATGAGATGCTATAATTGTTTGGAGAGCTCAAGTATTACCAACTGGTCATTTGGGTACCTGGGCAGCTTATATGGTCTCTCTGAGAATCCCTCTATTCAGATGTATGTAAACTTTGGAAACTAAATAAATGGAAATTTGAATCGACGGATGAATGCGTTAGCACTATGTGTGACTCTCCTCTTGAAGTCACCTCCAAGCAATTTGATAATATGCCCGATGAAGGCATCATTGACTCTGCAGTAATCTTTCTTGAAGTTTCTAAAATTAGAGTTGAGGATACCTGTCATATACCTTCAATTCTCTCCTTGGAGTCTGGCTCGGGGCTACAAATAGCCATCTGTATTGAGCACAGTCGACGAGCAAGTAGACTACATATGAAGTCATATATAACTGTGAGGTTTTCTTTACTACCACAAACTGCTCATGTAGGCAGTTGCTAATCATGCCTGCCCAATGGAATTGGGTCTTTCCCCTGATGATTTCCTCTATAAAATAAAGCATCCACTCTTGGAAGAATGTTGTAGTTGGGAGACCCATAACTCTACTCAATAAGGTCACCAAGCCATGGTAGTCTTCATTTAAATCACTCCTAAAGAGCTCCTGGTGTACCTTGTTTGCAATACTCCTCTTCTCCTTTAGCCAGTACTGATTAATCAGTTTTGCACTTGAGGGGGTCAGCTTTCCATCTGCTTTCAGCATACTCCTTATTCATTTCTTCCATTTCATTGAAGGTGGGTATATGGAAAGTCCTTCGAATGGACTTGGAGTAGAAATCAGCCAAGATGTTTCCATCTCTATCCACTATTTTATGCGTGCTCTCCTAATATGCCTCTTTGCAAGCCATTACCAATTCGGGAGCTATGAGGGCAGGTGGGAAAGAAGCAACCTTAGCCAACCCAATTCTTTTAATCCTTCTATAATTCTCCATGGTACGGTTGACGATGACCCTCTTCCTAAATTTATCGATGTCGATGTGCCCCAAGTTGGTGTCTGAGATCTTGTCCTAGTCTGTGGTGACCTTTTACTTAAGTTCATCTCCTTTGAACTTGTACTTCATTTGGTCCTTGTCTTCTTTTTCCCTAGGTTCTTTGGCTAGATTCTTTCCCTTTTCTTTTTCTACAGACACTTTTGAAGGTCCCGCAATTAGTTCCATATATCCTACAAGCAAGGGAGCAATAAGCACATTCAAGTGTAAAACATGAGAAATATTAGCAAAATCCTACACAAAAGACATTAGATCAAGTAATTTCATCATTCAAGGATCCCAACATTTCTTTTAGATTATCATTAGCCTTTCATTTGAGGGAGTTATGGCAATGTGGGCCCAGGGGTGCAGACTTCCCTAGGCTAGCAATCATTTTGGAAGCAGCTGCAAAAGGATAGAAATTCAGGCACAACAGCCTGCATGGTCCCACCCGCATTGGAATTTCATCATGAGGTGGGGCCCACTGAGTGGATCAGGTCATTTTAGCACATGGGTTAAATCAATTTTGAGGTTCTGAAGGCGTTAAGTCAATAATTCTATCATGTAGGCTCAAGCTATGCGGATGCAGGGAGCCTCTTGGCTATTTGGAGCTCTGCCATTTGAAAACGGCTTTGGCAAGGTGATGCCCCATAATGCAGGACCCATGGTCTTGGAGGATGACACCCTTTGCTCATTGGAGTCCAGAAAGTTCAGTCGGGTGTAGGTAGGGAGGTGTGGAAGGACATTCGACGATCATCATTCGAGATGGCAAGAGGAGGACGATAGTCTACATAGAGTGGCCTACATGGTCAGGTCTAGAGGAGTCCTCTACAGAAGCTCAAGTATTACTCATTTGCTCATAAACGACTAGAAGGAAGCGATAGGGTTGGGTTCTGCATAGCAAGCCGATGAAAGTTATTGGCAGTTTCAAGCGGTGAGAGCGAGATGGAGTTCTGCATGCGAGCACCTGCATGGAGCAGCCCACAAGGCACTTTTACCCTTAGTCATTTTTATTTCGGGCTTGACGGCATTGGAGAGTGTGGGGTCTGCCAATCGGATAGATGGTTGACCGGAGCCATTCAAAATGGAAAACTTAAGATGAAATCCTGCAAACAGAATTCTATAATGGGTGACTCGCCAAGGGCCAACACTTAGCCATTTTTAGCATAGGGAATCGAATGACAACAGCAGGGTCAGGACCCACCCGTCGGAAGGACCTTAGGGTTTCACTATTTTTGAATGGTTGTTTAAGCGACAGTGAAAGGATAGCAGAAATCCACATTGGGTGGTTCACTAGGAGATTTTTTTGTTTAAGTTAAATCAGTGGATGTGGTGATAGCAGGGCCTGCAAGGCAGAAGGCCAGTGCAGGTCTGTCATTTGCGAACATGTCATGAAGGGAAAACCATGGGCGGAAGCCTGCATTGTTGATCCACGGGAGTGAAAATCCTTTGTTTTGACTTATGATTTTTCTTAACTCTGAACAACGATGGCAAGGTGTGAGTGCCTACCCGCATGAGCAGGCATGAGGGAGATGACAACCGGCTATGAAGTTCGGTGTTTTGAAGAACAAGGAAACGACATCGGGCACTACTTGGACCCACAGGGTGTGATTTCCCTGGCTAAAGAACAGCCACGAGGGCTTCAAGTTTCACAGGTCCTTAACAAATGGATATTCAAAGATCCCTTAAATTCTAAAATATGGGTTTTTTTCACCTAGAGGAGTTCTAACTAGTTTTCAAGTTTTCCCTCTTCAGAATTTAACAAGTTTACAACAATGAAGGAAAAACACAATACGGGGCACAGTGGAGTTTCTACCTAGAAAACCCACAAAATTTTGATGAAGAATTTTATGCTAACGATGCTCGAGTGGCGGCAAGACTTCGCAAGCGTGAGAGCAACGATGGCAGCAAGCTCTGGCAAGTCTTCTAAAAGTGTGTAGGTGAAAATGACTTGTCGAAAATAGGTTATTTATAGAATTTTCAACATTTAATGCACACCATTAATGCACGTACAGTGGTGGCTAAGGTTGGTGGACACTTATTTCGAAAAGTAGCTACGGGAACGGTAGGGTCCGCAAAGCGGGAAGCACCCAGGAATTGGCCATCTGGCAAGTCATCAACGGAAACAATGAAGGAAGCTGCAGATCCCGCGGGGTGAGAGGATTTCTAGATTTGGTCATTCATAATGACAAAGAACAGGTGGAATCCTGCGTAAGGCGGCCCACATTGGTGGACCCGCAACACTTGGAGGATGGTAATTTCAAAGTTTGAAGGCAAACTACTAATGGAACCCCACCAAGGCTAAAGACTTGGAAATTTTGGAAGCGATGAAACTTGATCAATTTAAGATGGAAAGTTTTGGACTCCTTGACCACTTAGGACTCAAAAATAGGGGGCACACAAAATGAGGCGAAGGAAAAAGTGACCCAACAAAGCAAAAAGAGAGGGTCCCCGTTCTGAACGGGGCGTGTGTGCTATAGGCACAACAAGCACTAGATTGTCAATGCTTGATGACAAGTGGAGTTCCTTGTATGATAGTAGTAGCCTCCAAAGAAATTTTTTTATCATAGGTTTTTGGTAAGCATTTGAGGAATGCATGATTTTTTGTGTTTAAGATATTGTTCTGATTGAAGTTTGTTGCTTCAAACACATGCATATGACTGTCTATAAGAGGTGCCAAAGCATGAAGACAGTGAGTAATTTCAATGAGGGGACTTTGTGCATTGGGATTGAAGTTGATATTATAGTTGGCAGATGCTTGCATATGCCTAATTGTGAAGGTTGAACTCCTATCATGGTGAAATCACATATTTTCTACTTATAGATCATCTTGCAATGCACCATAACAATCACTCTCAGGCATCGTTTCATGTTTGTCATCTTTGGTGCTATTTTGGACTATTTGTATCACTTAGAAAGTGAAAAGTTCATGTGTTTGCCTCATGATTTTGTCATACCCTAATTTACTTATAGCCCTACTATTCTTTGCATGATTTCCTATTGGAAAAATCACTTCAAATGTGCAATACGTTTTAAACATTCCCTAGCCTTGAAATTTGTGTTGGGACATACCTAGAATGAGTTCTCTTAAGTTTCTTTTTTTTTGGTTGTCACGTCTCTCCTTAGAGAACATAAAGGATTTTGTTAAAGAAAAATTCTGATATGGAAAAAAAATTTTCAAGTTGCATGAATTTTCTTTTTTTATTGAGCATGCTAGTTGATGTATTGATTCCATCAAAGGATTTGGATAGAACAAATGAAAATTTTGATTGTCATTTCTACCGATTGGAATCCCTAAAAAGTACAGAGAATAGGTCTTTTCACATATTTTTATTGAACTGTAAACTATAAAGATATATAGTTATATCCATAATTGCTTTTGCTCAAGTGTATTAATTTCCTTTAATGTTTTTATGTCCAAGATAAGGTAAATTTTTAAAACTCTATCTATTTCTTGTGTAAGTTAATAAAGTAACACACATGATCTAGAAGACTGACTATTGTCTCTTTGTCCTTTGCATGTCTAGCATGTATTTACTATTTACATAGTTGATTTGGTTCACTTGACTATGGCATCAGGTATGCAATTGAAAGTATTAGTTTAGCTTGCAATTGGGCATATAGAAATGCTACTCTAGACACTATTTTAAGTGGTAATCTCACCTACTCTAGATTTTAGCACTTCAAAGTTTGCATTGTTTCAGCCCTCAGACCATGAAAGTGAATTCTTCAATTGCAAATGAATATTGCCTCTCTCGGGTGCCTATCATTGAGAAGCAACTTGTAAAAGGAGTTGTGAGGCTGGCTGCAACACTGAATCACATTTTTCTTTGAAAATGGTGTACAAAAAAATAGCAACCATATGAGAATTTAAAAGTAAAACAATATTAAAATGAATTTCTTTATACAAATTTCTATCAGTGTACACATTTGAATAACATATTTGCTTTACTCACAAAATATGTCATACTTTATTTTTTGTAAATTATGCATTTTTATAGTGAGACATGTAATGTATAGTATGCCATGCTTTCGTTTTTGTAAATTATGCAATTGCATATTTTTCTAGTGAGACGTGTAATGTACAGCATGTCATGCTTTAATTTCTGTAAATTATGCAATTGTGCATTTTTCGAGTGAGATGTGTAATGTACAGTATGCCATTCTTTAATTTCTTTAAATTATGCAATTGTACATTTTTCCACTGACACATGTAATGTACAGTGGCAGCAGGGGACAAAAGCATTTGATGTTATGACCATGAAAAAAATTGTGAAAGAAATATTATTTAGAGCCAACATTTATTTTTAAATATAAAGACATCAAAGTTTTTATATATATATATATATACACATGTTTTTGATTATGGAACAAATAGGTTTTAGAGGGATCCTGAAACCCTTAATAGTAAGATAGCATAAGATAAAACATTAACAAAGCACAGACAAAAAACAAGAAACTGCCCATAAAGAAGAACACACAAGATAACTAGGGCAGAAAAGCCAAAAAAACTGATAAAAAGCCACAAAACAACCAGCCTCTAGGCCAGGTTCTGAAGGATCTCTGCCGCTTCCTGCTCCAGACTGTTCATGTTGAGTGCAAACTTCTTGATGATGGCTTTTTCAAAAGTAAAATCAAAAGTTACATACTAAAGTAAAAAATCAATGTGGCATATTCTATTCCACACCATAGCCTTCAACACCAAAATCTTTACTCATAATATCTTGTCATTTCTTATCCATGTTCCTTTAATACTAAAATTTTAAGTGCTTGATGACCTTTATTTATCATCTCCCCTCTGTTGAGCTATCTACAAATATTGTTAGCTTGAATAAGACTTGACAAGTTGGAAATTTGATGGGAAGGACAACAAGAATGGCATAATTATTGACTACAATGTTGATTGTAGGTAAAGTTCTGTAGCGGTCTTGATTTTGGCACTAACAAGATTCAGAATAGCATTGGTTCACTTAATCTCTTGTTCACTTTTTATATCTACAGGTAGAGTGATTTTCCCTTATGGATTTACTGATGAAACCTCATAACCTTATCCATAGGTACTATCTAACCATGTATCTATGAAAAATATTCTACTTTCTGCTCTATATAATCATAATATTAGAGATATGTTCCAAATTTACATGATCATAGTAAAAACTAGAAGTATGCAAGATGATGAATTCTAGTTTATTTCAAAGTCTGCACATTGTAAGTTAATAAATGTATAGGGTAAATTTATCATCATGAAATGCTTTGAATGTTTATAACTTCATATATTGAATGTTATCCATACATGAACCCTACATTGCACAGAGTTGAGATGGTATATCAACATCTACATTGGTAACACTTCTATATATAATTCAACATATTTGGAGGAACCACACATTAGCAACTCCCCCATATGACAATTCTACATATATCATTGAAATGATTCATTCATGGCCTTGGTGATGATGATCAATGCATTGAAGATGACTTTACTGCTTGGTATGTATCTTCGTCAAAATTCATAGATCAAAGAAGCTACTATTATTTTGTTTAAGACAAAGAATATAATAAATGTGCAACCTGAACAGCTGATGTAACTAATTCCTGATTTAGATTTAATGTGGTACATATATAGTCATTAGATGAAGATATTTCATTTGTTTTTAAAAAAATGTGTTTTTTGTAAGCATTTAGAATTTAGTCTTGCTGACTATCAGTCTATTATTTCAGGTGAGATTAGGTGTGGCCTGAATTGGATCAGTTATTGCATGATGAAGATGATGAGCCCACAAGTGCTACACCTTATAAAGCATCCATACCTAAGTATCACGTAGAATTTTTTTGATTCTATAGTATCAATGTATGAGGAAACTTATTTACCAAAGCCGAATGGTGAAGTAGTTTATGATATCCATGGTAAGTTTTATAATGGTCATAATCCAATCCTTCACTTGGTAGCTCAATTATTAAAGCCTCTATTACCTATTCCACACCATATATTAAATCCTCCACCATAAGGCCCAACAACGGTCCACTACAACACTGCACAGTTTGTTGTTGGGCCTTGCGGTGATGTGGTATTCACCACATCACTGTAAGGCCCAACAACAAACCGTGCAGTGTTGCGGTGAACCATTGATGGGCCTTATGGATGATATCACATTTCTTTGAGGCATTTTTTGAAATAGTTTGCTTGCCTTGTCTATGCTTCCATATCTTCATGTATGTTTAGTAGGGCACTTGTAACTACAACATATGACAAAAAAATCCCTGTTGTTATACTTTAATGGATGTCCCTTCATTATTACTAGATATCTAATGTAGTGCACATTATTATAGTGCAAGCCTATTTTTCAAAAAAAATCATTTAGCATCACCAATATTCCCCACAAGAATGATTAGGCACATGATTTTGATTGTTTCATTTAGCATCACCAATATGATTGCATTATTATAGTGCAAGCCTATCTTTTAGATTGTTTCATTTAGCTTCAACTGGATTAGGCACATGATTTTGATTAGTTAGGATTGTAGATGCAGATTATGAGCCTTACCCATATTTTTTGTGTTTCATTGTTTTGTTTAAAGACATTTGTCATCATATACCATTTCATAACGAATTTTAGTACAATTTATGTCTAATAGCTCTCTTAAAACAGAGCAAGAATTTCATTTTCTTTACACATTCCATCTGTTATTAACAATGTATTCATTTTGGAGTGGGTGGAAATTGGAATGCTATACAACATTCACATGTTGTAATGCTACTATGATTTTCATATAAACCATTTTAATATATCAATTTTCATTAACACATTTACGATTTGACAATCAACATTGAAATATCAAATGTCAATTATCAGTTGTATTCCCAGTGTTGCATTTAACCCTGAAATCCAGTCCTAGAACCTTTGATAAATACCGAGTATAAATTAAAGTGAAAACCCTAATTGTGGTAGAATCTAAATTTTAAACCACAATTAGGGCTTTTCTTTTAATTTACACCTAATATTTCTTCAAGTTTCCACATTTGCATTCTTCAAATCCACTCTTGAACCTTTCTTTGAAAGTTGAGAAATAGTATGTATACATTAAAATAAAACCCTTGTCATGGTTTAAAAGTCATCTTCTAAATGAAATCTATTCAAAGTAAGTTTAAAGAAGCTTTAAAATAACCTAATCCTAAATGCACAACAATTTTTTTTAGTATGTCCTTGTTATGTATGGTGCAATATTACTATATTTTTCATTGCTATTTTAAAACAGGACATTTAATATTGATCGCATTCCCATGTTTGGAATGTAGCATCAAACCTGTCTAAGATGCTTCTGAAATATAGGCTAGAAGACAAAGCTGCAAAAAAGGAAAGGCTTTTGAAGAAGGCAGAGTCAGAGGTAGAACGAAAACCCATTGAAGTCAAGAAACACATTGTTGTGAAATATGGTATCAATCATGTAACCTACCTTATTGAACAGGTATTGTTGGATCCATGATATATAAGTATTTTGGAGTTTAGTTTATATCTCTACAAGATCAATTTTAATTTTGGAAATGAAGTGGTGTGGATTTTTATTAAGTAAATCAATCATTTAGCTTTATTTCCTTGGTCATGAAAAATCATATTATTGAGTTTTTTTTATTTTCACCAATGATTTCTTTCAGACAGATTACTAGTGAGGTTGAGAAATGGATAAATTCCATTGAGATTCTTATTTAGATTTTTCTCATAAAGCTATAATAGCTTTGGTGCTTCAGTAGAATGGAAATTGTATAACAAAAATTAGATACACATGTTGAATATTCTGTAAGAAAACTTTTTTTCTAAATGGACTTGGAAGTGACCTACAATGCATGTATTTGGAGTAGCAATGGTGTGTTTTTAGATGTTATGTGGTTACTATGATAGTTGGTTCTTAGCTTTCCTTGGGTGGTAGAAAACTATTTATTTTTCTAGATTCTTTATATTCTTGCATTTCACATTCCTAGCTTGGTTTTCTGGTTATACTGTTCTATAAGACTTGTTTCATTTGATTACTTCAAGATTCCTACTTTTGTAAACTTGCAATATATAATGCACTTTTATTCTTTCTGAATTGAGACTAATAGTAATTTTGTTGGTTGTATTGAGGCACATCTTTATTCATGGTGAAAAAGGAAGCACCCTATTGCTCATATCAGATGGCACACTGCATATAAAGAAGGAAAGATTATAGGGTTATTGTTGACTGCATTGAAGGATCAAAGAGCTTCATATATGGGACATGATCAACACTCTCCTTCTTGGATTCTACATGTTACAGCTTGCTCTAGGAAGATTTTCTGCATTGTAGAAGTTTTAGGAGATGAAAGGGGCATGTGCTCGCATTAAAGGGCTCCAAGCATGCATTTCCATCATTGCAGATTTTTTTTGGAGAAGTTTATTTCTCCTCATTTATGTGCATTGTAACTCAAATTTTCAATCTTGTGACTAAAAATAAAAATTGTAATACTCTATTTCTAAGCTTTTTTCAAGCAACATAGATATTTCAGACTTGTGCAAGCTGTAAGAACATCTTTCTTTTAATAAATTTCAATGATTTTTCCTTCTCAATGGCTATCTTATTGTGTTCAATTGATGATTGATGTGTATTTGTATTTTTTATGTTTAAATTCTCATATATCAGTAAATTAAAATGACTAAATATACTACTAATTAATGTGAATTAATAATTAAATTGACTAAATATACTACCAATTGATAGAAATTAGTGAACAATGAATAAATATGACTAAATATATGACCAATGAAATCAATGAATAAAAATGACTAAATATACTACCAAATTGATCAAAATGATGATTAAAATTAATGACTAAATACACTACCAATGGATAGAAATTAGTGAATAAAAATGACTAAATAAGTGACCAGCTAACAATAATCAATGATTAAATTAATGACTAAATATATCAGTGAATAAAAATGACTAAATCAATGACTAAATATACTACCAAATCAATCGATCAAAACAACCAACAAATGACTAAAAATGGTTTAGTCATCAATTTGGTCACGTTATAAATGACTGGCAATAAACTATTAATGGTCACACAACCATGTTTAGCCATTTATAAGCAATTTTTGGTAGTTTTTTGTCATATATTATTGTTTCTATCCTAGTGGCAAGGTGGATTCAAGCAATAACGAGGATGGATGAGTAGGAGGTAATTCATCGGAGTTGGATTGGATGAATGGATAATCATTAGACAAGGTTTCACACTTTTTAGCAAGTTGACGAGCTATGGCATGACATCTTTGTTTATTCTCTTTTGCACTTCTATTTTGTCTTGTATAGGTTTTGGCTTGTGAAGGGGTAATGGAGGTGTTCCCCAACATAGGTCTCTTTTCTTACTATGGAGGAGGAACTGAAGGGACCACCGTGGGTTATGAGACCACCATAATCTTAGGTTTAAAAACTTGTTTTTCTTTTAGAGGCACAAAGTTAATTACATGATTATCTCTTAGTTTTTATAGGATGGCAGAGGTGGAAACGTAGCATACATGTTGGGTGATTAAGGGAGGATACCCATTTTGGACTTAGGTTCATCCACTGCCTATGGGTTAGGATGAATATCCATTGAAATCAAAGTAGACAAGGAATCTCATGTGGGATGTTACCAAGGGATAACTTGGTTATACACTTAGTTTTAAACTTTTGATATGATATGAAAATTTGATCCTCGCAAGCCCTAACAAGTTCAATAAGTTGAGGCCAAAAATAATCCAGTGAAAAAATTCCACGTGAAGCCAAAGTTTTAAACCCACTATGATAAACAATGTTTATTTCTTCTTCAAATGTGAACTTTATGCAATTGTGGATAACTAATGCAACCACATTCATTGAGTGTAGCTAGGGATATCCTAACTTTAAAATGAAATTTTTCCAATGTTATAATGATAGTAAATGAAACATCCAACTATTTAGGTCCAACTTTTACTGAGAGAGTGATCAAACCTATCATAGGGAAAACAAAACATGTTGGCATATGGCTTTGGGAGATCATTTATGGATTCTAGTATTGTCATTAATGGCAACCGGAGTCACTAGTGTGGTCCATAGTTTAGAAGTAGTTCATACCAGAAAGAAAAGTAGAAAACATAATACTATCGGCAGAAAGCATGAATAACAAGGTATTTGGTTGACAAGTTAGTCTGTATACTCCATCGGATCATTATTTTATGTTGTAGATTCCCAAGAAATCTTTTTAAGCATGTATGTTACCTTATTGGTAAGTTTTGTAATGTTGCATTATTTTGTGTACGTGCTTGGAGATTTGGTAGCATGATTTATTATTTTCTCATTATGGATGACCTGGTGTATATAGTGTGTCGTAGATGTATAAGGAGTAGTTGTTTTAATATTTTTTATGTTGGTAATTTTGATTTGGGTCCCAGCTATAGTCTATCCAACTTGTGTGGGTGTGCATTAATTTTAATTGGTGATTAGAGTTGACTGTTGGAGAATATTTCATGTTTTGTTGAAGCCAATTTAAGTGATTAAAATCTTTGCTAGCGGATATATATATGAGATCAGTGATTCATTTTTGTGTGTGTGCATAATGTCTTAAGAAGGTGTGTGTGCAAAAAAGTTTAGAGTAGTTGTATGAGTGTACATCAAAAGATCTATTGAGTAAATTTTTGCTTGTGTAGCAGAAGGGTTGTTGTAGCAGAGCAGAGCAGAGTAGAAGTGTGAATTGGACAGAAGGTCCAGAATCTATTTTATGTGCTTCACCAAAATTGAATCCAAGAATTTGTAGATGCTATCTTCTCAGTTCATTTTTTTTGTAATCACAAACATTTTGTAAGGCAGTGAGCCTTTCTTATTTTGAGCAGTGAACTCTAAGAAGTGTGCCTGAATACAAGTGCATTCCCTTTTGGTCATACTTTTAACAGAGTATAAATTGTGGATTAATCTCCATCATGGTTTTTCCCCTAACAGGGTTTCCACATAAAAATATTGGTGTTATGGTGTCTTTATCATCTTGTTTATGTGCTTGCTTCTTTATCTTTGTTCATGTGCTGAAAATGATTTAAGATCTGAATTGGAAGTCAAACTTGTTGAACACTGAGTCACCCCCCCTCTCAGTGTTCCATGAGTCCAACAATTGGTATCAAAGTAGGTTCCTCTTCATAAGTTTAACAACTTGAGATTGATCTTGGATTACAATGGACTCTAGTGGTCTTCAACAGTAGCTTATGGTGGCACTTGATGATCTTGATCAGTCTAAAGTAGAAGTCATGGAATTAAGAGAAAATATTGTGTATGTTGAGGAATTCATTCAATCACTAAAGGATAAAATCAATGAGTCAAGAGAAAAGAGGAAGGAACTCTATGATCAACTAAAGTAGAAAGAAAATAAAAACTTGGAAGATGTTCACCTGAATCAGACTCTAAAAGAGATAATTGAAGAATGTGAAAAACTTGCTATAAATAATGCTACACTGAAGCTTGAGATGGAATCTATGGAAATGAATTTAACTAAAGAGATTGAAGAAAGGAAGAAGAATGAGGAGAATATGGGTTAGTCCTTGAAAGAAAACTCTGAAGAATGTAGCAGAGTTAATAGTGGATTCATCCAGCTGGAGATTGAATTACAACAATCCAAAAACAATGAACAAAAGCTTGAGAGAGAGATAGTTATTCTCAGAGATGAGCTTACTACGGCAAATGAGTTTAAGTAGAAGTTCAATATCAGTTTTTCTAAGCTTGATGAGATGACTAAAGAAAAAAAGGATGCAAATGATAAGCGAGGTCTTGGCTATGTGAGAGATGAGAGCTCCAAGTCTGAACAAAAGGACTCTGAAAAGAGAACTCGGAAGAACAAAGGAAAAAGATATTCGGTAAGGTAACCCAATGCTCAGAAGTTTAATGGTTATTGCTTTGTTTGTAATAAATTTGGACATATGGATTCTCAGTGTAGAATTAAGATAAATTCTAGCAGTCCATCATTTTCTAGTCATTGTTTTAATTACAAAAAGTTTGGTCATAAGTCATTAGAATGCAAATTTATGTCTATCAGTATAAGGAACATTGAATGCTACACCTGTGGAAGACTTGGGCATGTTTCTAATCAATGTAGATCAAAGGGAAACCTCTAGAATGAATGTCTCAAACAAAGAAATCTGATATGCTACAACTGTAACAAATTTGGTCACATTGCAAGATTCTGCAGGAACAGAAACATGGACAGAAGAGGTCTGGTATATCCAGGAATAAATTTACAAAAAGACAACAAAGGAAAAGAAAAAGAATCCATGGAAGAGATAAGAGATCAGTTGAAGAAAATGTGGGTAAAGAAGAGTGGATCTGATGAAGGTAATAAGACTATACCAGAAGCTCCCTCCGGTAATTCATCCAACAATTGATTTCAAGCCATAGGCCTAGGGGGAGTTTTCAAGAAAATATTTTGTCCCCCTATGTGTAGTTGGTGTCGGAATGTAGGGAATTGTCAACAATTGTGTTACTCATCTTCAAATGTATTAATTATCATTTGTTTAGTAGGATGAAATCTAGAAGGTACACAGATGGATTCTTCTCTTGTTGTCTGAGAGTGCAGAGTAACTGGAACTCCTGGGGAAAAGAATTTAATGTGATAAAGAGGTTAGGTGTACAAAGTTATAAAAGGGTATTTGGAACCCTCATTTATCACCTTGCATTGAAGAAGATTAGAAGTAGAGATTTTGCAGAAAAATATTGAAGAAGTCAAGTAAATTCAGTGAAAAATTCATCAGGTACTCCATTCGTTTGTAAATTTTATAAATTGTGCTCCATAGAAAAACACTGCTCGATATGAAAAATGAATCAAAAAAAAGGAACAGTGACTTTGGATGAATATTGTAGTCAGAAGGTCAGGGATGTAAGAAATTTATTGCCAATCGGTAAATTGAAGTGGCTTGAAGGTGTGAAACATAAGAATTTGGACATCTGGAATGAGTTTCCTTATTTTGCGAACGTGGAAGTGGTCAAGTTTATCCTGAACAGATTGGATGATGATATCCTTACTCTAGATAAACCCTATCAAATTTCAAAGGATGTAATTAAAAATCTAACAGGATTATGCAATATTGGAGATGTCCCGAAAAAGAAGTCGATTCAGAACGTTGAAGTCAAAGCCCTAACCAATGTAAAAGGAGATCAGAGGGCTCTGGTAATTACAATGATAAAAGATCCATTGACAAGGTACATTGCATATGGAATTTCGTACAAAATTTTCTTAATAAATAGGGAAGGAGCAACCTCTACAGGCGCAATCTACATTGCGCACAAAATGATAATGGAAGACGAAGACTTTGATCTGTGTGGATTGTTGAAGGATCAATTGATGGAAAATGTACAATTGATGAAGGATATAGATTACTTTTTCAGGTTTGGTACCCTAGTTATATGCATTATGATGTATTTTCTAAATTGCTTACCTCAGAATGATAATGTGGTATGGAAGGAAAATATACCAGTTTGTAAGCAAATCTTTGAGCATTTCAACACTCTTGAAAATGGTTAACAAGTTTATGAAAACTTCTTTAGAAAGTTGTTAGAAAAGTTTGAAGTAGGTGGTATTCCACTCCCGGTAAAAGTAGTTGAAGTTGGATCTTCTTCCGGTAAGGAAAAGAAAAAGAAGAAAAGAGCAAGAGAGTTAGTTGATGACACTACTCTGACACCTAAGTCAACAAAGGTTGAGGGAAAAGGTAAAGAACAAAAGGTTGTGGATATAATTGATGAAGATTATGATGAATACACACCAAGAGATGAACTGGAATTAGTTGAACCGGTTGTGATAATAGCAAAAGAAAGCAATGAAGAAGGTGATTTATTCAAAGCAAAGATATTGCAGATTTTTCAGGAGGAAGATGGAATAAAAAAGATTTTTGACATATGGTTAAATGGACCATCATATGAATAGTACTTTATTGAGGACACTCTAGGCAGATACTTTGTGCTCAACAACATTGAATTGGAAGGTTTGCATAATGTACTTCTAGAAGAATTGATTGAATGTATCAGGGAGGCTATGGCCTTTGTGCCTTGGGAGAGGAAAGAAGAAGAAAAAATCTTACATTTAAAGGAGCAGTTTAGGCTATCTCTCACCAAATTGAAAAAGAAAATGAATGTGTTAAGAAAATGCATTGACTCTACAAATAAGATCTACAATTATTGTCTTAGGTGGCCTCATGTGGTTGGTAAATACAAGGACAAGTTGGAGAAAATTGAGAATGAGTTGATCAAAATTGGTCAGCATTATAGTATGTTTCAGGACCAAGATGGAGAAGTTAAGAAGAAAATTCATGAGGTACAGGTTGAGCATGCAAAGGTTCACTTTTCCAAAAACACTCTTATGGATACTTTCTAGAAAGTGAAGGATCAAACTGAATGTAGACTAGAACAAATGATTGAAGTTCTAAAGAAAGGAGAAAAGCTGGAAGAATGCATTACCATTCCTGAGTCCCTTATCTAGGTCATCAACAAGACATCAGAAAATAATAGTTTGATAACAATTATTGGGATTGCAATGGATGCTTGGAAGAAATTTCTTTCGGAGATGAAATATAAGTATAAAATAATTTTTTGATTTGAGTGGCAGTTGCAATTCCTCAAATTTTGATCATTTTTTACATCAACAAAGGGGGAGAGAGTGCAGTGGGAGGGAGAGTAGCAAAAAAAATTTCATTAATGTCAAAGGGGGAGAGAATGCAGTGAAAAATGCCTTGACATCCTAAGGGGGAGCAATGTTTTTATGAGTTTTGAAGTTTTGAGTTTTGCTTCCGACATTTAGTCATTTTTCACTAAGTGTTGCCATCAATTCCAAAGGGGGAGATTATTGGCATATGGCTTTGGGAGATCGTTTATGGATTCTAGTTTTGTCATTGATGGCAATTGGAGTCATTAGTGTGGTCTGCAGTTTAGAAGTAGCTCATACCAAAAAGCATAGAAAACAAAATACTACTGGCAGAAAGCATGAAGAACAAGGTATCTAGTTGAAAAGTTAGTCTGTATACTCCACCAGATCATTATTTTATGTTGTGGATCCCCAGGAAATATTTTTAAGCATGTATGTTACCTTATTGGTAAGTTTTGTAATATTGCATTAATCTGTGTACGTGCTTGGAGATCCAGTAGCATGATTTATTATTTTCTCATTATGGCTGACCTGGTGTATATAGCATGTCATGGATGTATAAGGAGTAGTTGTTTTAATATTTCTTGTGTTGGTAATTTTGATTTGGGTCCCAGCTATAGTCTAGCCGACTTGTATGGGTGCACATTAATTTTAATTGGTGATTGGAGCCGACTGTTGGAGAATGTTTCATGTTTTGTTGAAGCCGACTTAAGTGATTAAAATATTTGCTAGTGGATATATATACGAGATCGGTGATTCATTTTTGTGTGTGTGCATGATTTTGTAAGGTGTGTGTGAAAAAAATTTCAGAGCAGTTGTATGAGCGTACATCAGAAGATCTATTGAGTAAATTTTTGCTTGTGCAATAGAAGGGTTGTTGTAGTAGAGTAGAGCAGAGCAGAAGTGTGAATTGGATAGAAGGTCTAGAATCTGTTTTATGTGCTTCATCGAAACTTAATCCAGGCATTTGTAGATGCTATCTTCTCAGTTCATTTTTGTTGTAATCACAAACAATTTTTAAGGCAGTGAGCCTTTCTTATTTTGAGCAGTGAGCTCTAGGAAGTATGCCTGAATGCAAGTGCATTCCTTTTGTTCATACTTTTAATAGAGTATAAATTGTGGATTAATCTCCACTGTAGTTTTTCCCCTAACAGGGTTTCCACGTAAAAATATTCGTGTTATGGTGTCTTGATCATCTTGTTTATGTGCTTGCTTCTTTATCTTTGTTCATGTGTTGAAAATGATTTAAGATCTTAATTGGAAGTCAAACTTGCTGAACACTAATTCAGCCCCCCCTTCTCAGTGTTCCCTGAGTCCAACAGAACCATCATGAGTTTTTAACCATGATTTTGATTAATCATAGTTATCTTTGTAAATTTCATGCACAAATGATAATTCTTCAATGATCATATTCTCTAGACACACAGTATCAATGAGTATCCCCCTTGTGGGTTTGTCATTAATTTGACCAGTGATATAGAGAGGACCATTGGGTGTGTTTATGGATGCATCAATATGTGCAAAATCAATAATAGGGAAAAAATTGGTTCGATGCTTACGAAGTTGAACTTATATCATGTTTATAATGTTGGATAGATCATCATCTTCTTTGTCATTATCACTACATTGCACAAAGTTGGATGAATGACTTAGCAATGAGTTTGTAAATATTCGCAAATTTTGGTTAGGTGGAAAAATTGAATTATTTCCTTTGTCATTAACACTGACCAACTAGATTTGATTAGAGTCAATGAGGTCTTACACTTGGTGCTTAATACACATACATCATTTTGTATCATGTCCAAATGTATGATGATATTGACAAAATTCTTTTATATTAAAGTTAGGTGATAAAGGTTTACTTGTGTCAATAGGACTAATCAAAGGAAGTTGAATCAGGTTCTTGTTTAGCAATTACAACATTATCACATGAAGAGAATCAAGAAATTGTGAAAATTTCCTCTCTTGGCCTAAATGATAGGATTTGTGTTTACAGTAGCGACTTGTGTTTCAGTGCTTTTGGTGATTTGAGGAGTGTTTATCTTAATATTTTTTTGTTTTTATTTTTAAATAACTAATAATTATTTTGAGATATAGCTTCAGATTGATGAAATAGGAGCTAATGAAGCTATCCCTTAATATTGATTAACCAATATTTTATAATCACAAAGAGCCATACACAAGTGCGTAAAACATGGATAGTTCATCAACAATGTCTTATCTTGAATACTAGGTTGCAAGTTTCCTATAAACACTCGTGGAGTGTCAACATTGAGAACACTATAGGAGATTTTTTATTAAAGTGGTATCATCCTACAAAATTCATTATCTTTTCTTTAGGTCCTTGTTTATAATGCACTAAGTCTATTAACATCACTTGAGGACCAATTTTTTCTTGAAAATGTTGGAGAAATATGCTAATAAGCTGTGTGAATGAGGTCATTGAGATGTTTAGAAATGAGAAAACCATTCCAAGGCCATGCCTTTCAATGATCTAGGAAAGATTTTGGATAAGTGTGAATCTTCAAAAATGAAGTCACTAGATAATGCAGTAAAATTTCGCACATGGTTATTAGGATCTTCCTTATTGTTGTATTTTTTAAATTGAGGTATTTCAATATTTTGTGTATAGGTGTTTTGAGGATAGAAAATGATTATGGGTTACGTGTAAGGTATTGTAGATGCTTACCATTGTTTTTATTTTAGTTTAAGGTTGAAATTTATTGTTGAAGTGATGTCATGTTTTTCAAAAGTTTATTTATCACTAGATCATTGGGTGGCATGTTTTGAGAGTTTTTTGAATATGGTGAACTAGTATGAATGACTAGTGGGTTATTGGTTTGCATGTTTATGAGAGGTGATGGTGATGTTATGGTTGGAGTAACAAAACTATAAGTATTCCCACTATGAAGCCCTAATATTGTATTTATGCCATTGCTATATTGTATCATTGATGTTATGGCTAAAGGTGTAAATGTGGGAATAGAAGGCATGGTTGTGGGAGAGAAAACTTGTTTTCCTACTTGGTTTTGAGCATTGGTGAACTCTTCAGCTCAAATAGTTGTTGTAGGTATGTTGGCATCTACTATGTGATCTAGAATACACAATACTTCTATTCATTGGGAATCATTTATTAACTTTCTAAGGTTTTCCACAATAGGCACCATCTCTCCAACTAAAGGCTCATTACTTAGGAAGTCTTGAAGACCTTCTAAATCTTTATCTAATTGTTTTATTTTATCTTTAGGAACATGGGCAATAGTGGCATCCAAGTCCACATGAAGTTTGGTTTGTGACAAATTCAATGATAATGTAGGATTAGGGAGGGAGTCCAAAATAGATTGGGTAGAGGCAATACCTTGTGTGAAAGAGTTATAGGACTCGGGCTCCACAACGGTTGTGATTGCAGTGCAAGAGTCCATAAGTCTAAAACTATGTCTCACTATTAGAATTGTGAAAAAAACAAGCCATAGAATCAAACAATGAACAAAGACGCCTTCCATGCAAGAGAGTTGCTAACAATAATATGCAATATTCCTCAACAAGAAAAAACTACATAATACAGAAGTTCAAGAGAAGAGAAAATCTCAAGAGTAGAAGTATTACAAGGCATTCAAAAGGCATGACAATACAATGAGGGTTAAGTGCAATATGGGAGAAACCCTAAATTATAAAGGGATTAGATCATGAAAAGTGTCAACATCTTATGCAATGAGATAGAATGATCTAATAATAGCTCTCTAGTTAACATAGTAAATCACTCCTAAGTTTAGCTTTAGTACATGAGAATAAATTAGACTAATAATTAATTAAAGATTAATTAATTATTAGCTAATGCATGATTACTCTAACACTCATGTGGGTATTAGTGGTAGGACACTAGGTTGTGAAGCTCATATGAAACTCAAAACACTTAAGTAGTCTTACTATGAAAGGAAAAAACAATACAATCATAGCAAATGAAACAATATGCAAAAACAGAAGCCAAAACCACACAGGAAACACATAAAAAGTACTGTGATTCAATTTTTAGAAAAAATTGAATGGACAAGGGTGCTAGGTTCCCTAGACTAGCAAGTTTTTTTTACTAATTTCAAATTTTAAATGTGTTCTACAATGTTTGAGTGTCCTATTCTATAACTATTCAGGTCTAAGAATTAGCATATTTCCATAAATGCATAGAATTGTAATTTTTCATATGTGTAACACAATAGTGCATGCAATTTTCAAAATTTTCAAGCAATTAATGTAATTTAAAACTTAATTTTAAGATTTCACAGTACAACAATTGACTGATCCTAATTTGAATTATTTGGAAATGTGAAAATTTTCTATCTTTTTCACACAATAAGAATATAATTATTCACTTTTTCACTATATGCATATGCCTAAAAGATCACTTAAACACTTTCAGATTTTGTTTTTAGATTTCAATATGACCTAATGTAGATTTTTTAATGTGATTGTGAGCTAAATCTACTATGCAATAAGTGAAATAAACCCTAGCTATCTTTTGAATGCAAAATGTAATGCACTTTTTTACTTTTTGCACTACTTTTTATGAACTGTATGTATGCCTAAATGATGAATTCACACAACCTAATATGATATTCATATTTTTAAAATGATATGATTTAGATTTTAGAAGATTTAGAGTGTAAAAATCATCAAGTTCACCAAAATGTTTGATTAGAAAAAGGGATGTAGGTCTTAAATCACACTTCTTCTAATTAGGTACATTAGCGATTAAAAGTGATCCAATATCCACTTGGCTAAAAACCTCAATGTAAGAACCAGAATGGAAAATCAAGGTTTTAATCCCTTTATTGTGTGTGTGAGGGGATGATGTGGATATAATTAAATTTTTAATTGATTGAATTATATGGTGCAATGTTGTTCTTAGAATACTAATGAAAATGCAACAAATTCAGATGATTTTTGAGAAATGTAGAATACAAAGACAAAAACATATCCTAGAAAAGAAAAGGGAGGAAATAGAAGAACCTAAAATATAAATTTGGTGCTCAAATAGCTAGATAGGGGTGCAATGTGTTGAACAAGACAATTGAGAGGGGGGGTGAATCAGTTATAACAATTTAAGCCTTTAAACTTTCATCAGAAATTAGATCAATCACAAATCATTTACTCTGCTAATGTGTTTAATCATTAAGTGCAAAAACAGAAACTAAATATCATCACACACACACACAATAACACCATATTTATGTGGAAAACCCAATAAGGGAAAATCCACTGTGAGGATTAGCTCACAATATAGAAAATATCAAAAACTGATTACAAATGATCACTGCCAAAATAGGACTAACTATTCAGATCAGAACTCACTGTCCAACAAGGGTTAACCACTCAGAGGGATCACTACCGCACAGATAAAAAGAAGATAGGTGATATTTGTTACAGAGAGAATACAATCTCAATGCAACTGAGATTTCCACCACAATTCGCTCACACACTTGCAGACATATTTGAATGATAGAGTACACCTTCAGCTCACTACATCCAGAAACTCACCACTAAGATTTCACACTGATCTACTCAACCACACACTCTATTTTGCATCTATCTCACATCTATCTTTCTCTATTTCTTTGCATACTTTCACTAATATCTCATCCTATATTTATACCATTTTCAACTTTGAAACATATCCAAAGTCAGCCACAACCACATCATTTGTATTTTTACATTCAAACCAGAATGACGCCAAAACATTCTAGGGTGGAATTAGAATGAGGGCTACCCAAACACATGCTTCAACACGCTTCCATGATCTTTGTAAGTAGTGCTAAACACAAGGTTAGCCAAACCAGTGTAAAACGCATAAAAACATTAAGCACACACAACCTTAACATGATCCAATCTTTCCAGAAAACAAAATTATCTTCAACACTATCATATCAGTTTATCTCCAAAAATGCAAGTCATAAAACTCAAACAAGAAGAAATCTGAAGCAACTACATTTCTCCTAGACCTTAGCCAAAGACACTCAAAATCACATTTCACAACTGGTGAGCATAACTCGCATTGTACAATGATCTAGAAACCCAAAACTTGGATATAGAAAATTCTAACAACCATGATCAGCATTTCTGAACCACATGAACATGGCAGCAAATCCTGAAGCAAAACTCAAAGAAAACATTGAATGCAAAATTAACCTTCTGCATTTGATCAGGATCATTTAACAATTAGACATTGCATTAGGACCATTCATCAATTAATCAAGTGCATTTTCATCCATTCATTTATCAAATAAACCTTATTATTCAACCTTCATCCTTGCATATCCATTTAATTAAATAAATCAAAAAGCCATTTAAATTAAATCCTAAATCATTTTCCAAAGGTCCAAAAAGTCAAATGGGTTAATCAGATTAAATCAGCATAATCATCATTAATTCATCTAATCCTAATCTAATACTAATCACATCCACTTGCATTATCTAGACCCTAGCCCTTGCACAATAAATCAATTTTATTGATTTATTAAAAACCTCATTTTCTTTCAACATGACAAGTCAAACAGGCATTTGTTTCTTTCTTGTCCCCCTCTCAAAATTAATTGCAAATTTGAATTCAAAATTTCCCCCTCTTGGGCACTCTTCCCAAATCTTGCACATACATCCATCAATCACATGTGACAAGTGTTTCTCAATTCATTGGCTTGTTTTTGATCCCACATTGGTCCCTCTTCAACATTTGGCATTTTGAAAATCTTTAAATAGGTGCATCATCCTCAAGCAAATGGCTTCACAATCTTCACAATTTCATGCAAGGTTACTCTCTTCATTTGAGATTTGATCTTGTTCATCATCACTCCACCATCTCCATTTGCATTTGCACAATTTGAGCTTTGGTCAAGGATTGGGAAAGGGTCACTAGCACATGTGACACCAATCCAACTATGGAATAGGTACAAAAGCAAACGAAGGTACAAGCGAAGGATACAAACGAACAAAGGCGAAAAGATGCAAAACAAAAGAGGAGGAGGATTCTTGTTTGAAAACACAATGTGTTTTTTAACACTTTGATTTTTTTGATCAATATAACTTCACGAAAGGAGGGAAATGTTTTTTTGAAAACACAATGTGTTCTTTAACACTTTAAGTGTTTATTCAACACTTCACGAAATTGTTTTCCTTTTCGTTTTAGAACATTAGTTTTCAATTGGGGCTAAAACGAACAATTTCATTTTCATTGCAAAGGGCTTAAAACGAACCTTAGAACAAATTTACTAGATTTCGTTTTGGTTTAAAATTGAACAAGGCAAACTTCACACTTGATTTTGGTGCTTAAAATGAAGTCATCATTGCTTTGAGGCTAAAACGAACAAGTGCTTGATTGTGTTATTTTGTCTTTTGAGTGCGTATCCTCTCCCCTTGCGCTTCGTGCGATCTAGGGTGCAAGAGAAACACTCAAAACACATTTTATTGCTTTGAAACACTTCATTTTGGGGCTTAAAAATTGAACAATCTTGTGCGAGTGTGAGTAGGGGCATTTTCGCGTACATTCTCGTTCTTTGTGCCATCAAAGTCGATCGAGGAGTTACGGTTGTGTGCTCGCTTTGTTTCACAGGGCTTGCCTTGGGGAAAAAGTACTCACCCAATGACTCAACCAGTAACATCTCCAAGTATTTCCAGATATAATGAGGATTTTGGTTAAACGCCATGCGGTTGGCTCCGACAGATGGATCCGAAAGGGGACTCTTGCCACGTTGGGTCAACTCCTACGAAGGAAAGTCCTTACTAGAACCTATGTGTTAGAATTTTGATGTAATCTGTTTGTTGGTTGCAAGAGCGGTGCGTTCTGAAAGCACCCCACAATTTCGGCTTTTAGTAGAGATGGGCATCTGGAGTTTCATGGGTGTTGTTGTGCATTTGCCCGTATAAGTGGTGGCACCGTGGAGGGAGCGGTGGGTCAAGCATCTAACCATCAAAAGCAAAAGTAAGCGTGGCTGGACTTGTCAAATGTAAGGATCATAAAACATTATCTATCACATCCATGAACTTAGTTATTCTTTGTTTGAAAACCACGGTGGAGTGTTCGAAAACATTTTGCAAACAAACATAACGTGATCATGCAAATTTCAAACCCCTTTGATAGAGTAAATACCTTTTTAGCAATTTAAGTGTTGTTGCCTTCCACCAAGTTGTAATATAGGTTTCTCTACTTGAATTTATATCGTCATTTGCTCTAACTAGGGTTAACCTAGGAAATCCCTTTGCCTCAATTTCTTGGAACTCCCACACAACACTTTGTGGGAAGAAAAGGAATTTTGACATAGGACATCTTTAGTTTGAAAGATAATCAAGAAAGTGTATTTGGTAAAAAGAAGTCATTAAAATCAAAGATAAGCAATTGAGCCCCACACATGTCTTTTCAATGATTTCTCACAAGATCAAGATACAAAAACCCAAGAAAAGGAAACTTAGCCCAAAACAACACCAACAAAGACTCAAAAGGTTATATGATTTTAGAGAAAAGTTGTTGGCTAATTTCTATAGACATGCTTCAAGAGACTACCCCACTTTATATTCATTTTACTACACACAAAATCCAAGATTGTTTCAAGGGATTGGATACCTTGCTTAGGGCATAACACGTTCTTCAATACCTTGGTCTTGTTAAGCAAAAGTCTAAACTAGGGTCATTCTAAGATCAAAACAAACATTCATCCATCAAAAACATCATCAACCATAAACATCTCACCAACATTTTGAGAAAATCTTGAAACAACTATGCTAGGCTCCTTTGGTAGACATCAAAACCTTTCAAACATGAGACTTTGAATTCTTCAAACATCAAACATCAAACTTGTTCAACTCAATTGTGTGTGAATGAGTCCTTTTGCACATGCTTAGTTGAATTATCACTTTGTTCAAATTAATGGTGGATAGATGCATCCTTCTCCCATCACTAATTTGGATTATCTTTTGGTTAGCTTGTGAGTAGACACATCCTATTCTCACTTCTAGATCAAATTATCCTTTATGAGCATTAGTTATCTTTTTTAGATCATCATTCAAACATCTTGGGGATATCTCTTGCTCAAACATCAACATTCAAAAGATAGAATTCAAAGTCTAAACATCAAACAAACATCAATCAAAGCAAACCCAAAGTACCTAGCATCACATCAAGATTTTCAATACAAATTCAAAACTTCCATTCTCACCCATATATCATACACCTTTTCATCTTCACATCTTTGATCTTTTACACATCCTAGTTTGCTCTTTTATGGTTCAAACAAGATCACAACACAAGAGGAACATGGAGTTAAATCAAGAAACATCAACCACAAGTGATCTAAGCCAAAACATTCCAGAAATCCAAAACACACCACTTCCAGACCTCACTATCACTACACACGATCCACAAAAAGAGGTCTTGGTGGAAGACATCACACCAACAGAATTAAGTGAGGAAGAAGTTCTTGAGATGCTCAAACAACCAAAACTACAAAAGTTTCTTCGCGCAATGGCTAAAATAAATCCATCAATTCTCAACACTATTGAGGATGAGCTTCTTGTACCAAATGACCAAAACACCCTTCCATAATCAACCACTTCCATTACCACCATAGAACCTACTATCAATGAGGATGATACCCTCTTCAACACGCATCAAAATCCACTTTACAACCCACTTGGATTTATCGATACATCTGAGGTTCCTTACCATACCACCTCATCATTTTCCCTTGACACGCAAGTGTCTAGACCTTTGGTACAAGCAAGCTCATCCGAAATAGAGAGACCCTTCGGATTTGTCTCTTCATTTGCACAAGAAAATTTTCCACCTTTCAAATCATTCACACCTCCCACCACGTCAACACCATATTTTGGTTTAGGGATCCCCCCTTTACCTAAATTTCCACCTTTCCCTAACATAAATCACCCCATCCAAATCAATTCATCCAACCAAGGGGGTACATCGCATCTTTCAAACACACCATCCACATCAAACCAACACATGATAGCTAATCAAAATATGGTCTCTCAAATACCCACTATTTCGCTCATCTCTGCCATTCCTGCCACTTCACCCTGGTCCCGCCATTTCTATTAAGCTTCCCTTGTCAAAGATGCTATCACTGCAGTCACTCCAGCCACTACATCCACTATACCTCAAACTTCCACTACCCCCATCATACCCCTTACATCGCAACCTCCCACCATCGCTCTAAACACATCTCAAACTTCCAACACAATTCCGATCCCACCACCACCACCATTGCGACCAAGCCAAGTAAGCCATTACAATGCTGCATTCAAAGCATACCAACAATTGCTCCAACAATATCAAACAATTCAGCAAGCACCTATAGCCATGCACGCTTCTCAAGCTTCACAGCAAAATCAAGCTCAAACATCACTGCAACAACAACAAGCACAACAAGTGGCATAAGCCCAAGCTTTGTTACAACAACAACAATGAGCTACACAAGCTGCATAAGCCGCACAAGCTGCTCAAGCTACACAAGCTACACAAGCCACACAAGCTGCTCAAGTTGCACAAGCTGCACAAGCTGCTCAAGCTGCTCAAGCTACTCAAGCTGCTCAAGCCGCACAAGCTGCTCAAGCTGCAAAAGATGCCCAAGATGCCCAAGCACAAGCACAATACTTTTCACAACAACAAGCAGCCCAACAATTCACATATCAGCAAGCGTTAGAGCAATACCAAGAGCAACAAGAAGCAGCACAGCAAGTCCTAGCTGACCAACAACAAGCATTGTTGGACCAACAACAACAAGCACAACAACAAGCTCTATTAGCACAACAATAGCAAGATCAACAACAAGCGTTGTTGAAAGCATACATGGCACAACAAGCAAACATTCCACCCATTCAAACACCCACTCCACCCCCCCATAACACCTTCATTCCACCTCCTGATCCACAATTGGATGTTACCGCACAAATAAAAATTTTGTCACAACAAGTGCTTGACCTTCAATCAAGAAGGACACCAAAACCACAAAAAAACCTATGCCCTTATCCATTTGATAGGAGTGTAGAAATGAAACCGTTCCCAAAAGGGTTTGAGATCCCTAAATTTGACAAATATCGCAGAACGGGTAACCCTGAAGATCACATCAGGGAATTCCAAGTACATTGCATGGAGGTGGCTTACGATGAAACGTACTTGATGAGATTATTCCCAAGAAGCTTGGCTGGAAACGCTATTGATTGGTTTTCTCGACTTTCTGGAATCAAAAAATTTTAGGAAATCATAGATGCCTTCATACATAATTATTCCTTCAACACTCCCATGGAGGTTAGCTTACGGGAATTATCATCTCTCAAACAAGGGAAAAATGAATCATTCGGTGCTTTCTTACAACGATGGCGATCCAAAGCTAATCAAAGCAAGTGGTCCATGCCTGAAGAACAACAAGTGGGAACTATCATTGCTAATCTTGATGGGCCCTTGGCCTTCCACCTCAAAATGCAAAACATCACCACTTACGACCAATTGATACCTAGGGTGCTCAATATCGAACAAGCCCTTGCCACGCAGGGAGAAACTTCATCATATCAAGAAGGCCGCTCATCATCCAATTATCATGACAAACCACGAACATGGGCAAAGAATCGTAATGTAACCAATGATGGAGTTGTTGACGCCAAAGTTGTCATTAGTGCCCCACGGAAGAACAATCCACCATCCCAACAACAACAACACCAAAATACCAATCAAAGCAATCGACAAGTCAATACTGTGGTCCAACCATCCCATAACCAAAACACAAACAACATTGATAATCAGGGAAGACCACAGCGTAACAAGTTCTTCCCCAAACGAAAATACACACTCCTTGGGGAACCTGCTGAAGCAATCATGAAAAGATTGGTAGATGAAAATTGATAACGGTCCCTACACATAATAATTATCAAGAACCATCGGTCAAGCCACCATGGTATAATGAGAATTATCTTTGTGACTTCCACAAACTCAAGGGACACACGACAAACAACTGCATGAGGCTCAAAAATCTAATTCAAGACCTCATAGATGACAAAATCATAGATGTGGAAGCACCATCAGAAAACAAAGATCTCAAGATTTACACGAATCCGATGCCGAATCATGGTAACAAAGGAAACAAAGATCAAGACAAAGGAAAAGGGGCTTATAAAAATGTCAACCACACATACGAGGGTGTTGTTGCTTGTTTAGACGAGTTTTGTGGAGTCATCACCATCAAAGGGGCTCAAGCCGATTGTGGAGTCACCACAAGAGGTGGAAAGGTTACCATTGCAGCACCATCCCAACCAAGCAGAAATTCCACATCCAACCCAAGGTCTCACCCTAGTGGCTATAATGTCTTGGATCAATTGAAAAGAACCCCTGCACATATCTCCATCATGGAGTTACTCAAAATCTCATCTACACACAAAAAGATTCTAGAAGAAGCTTTGGCGTCATCTACTGTCCCCGCAGATCTAGATGCAGAACAATTCCAAGCTATGGTCGCAAGTATCACCACACCTAACATTCTTACATTTTCTGAACAAGACTTCCCCACACAACCATCTCACAACTGTGCACTTCATCTGGAGGTGTACGTAAATAAAAAGAAAGTCAAGAGAGTCTTGGTGGATGGAGGTGCAGGCTTAAATATTTGCTCCTTAAAGCTTCTAAAGAATTTGAACATTTCAGAGGATTCAATTGACAAAGGAAAAGGCATCACAATAAGAGCATACGATGACCAGGAAAGGGTATCCCAAGGCACCATTCAGCTTCCTGTCCAGGTTGGAGCCGCCATCATGCAAACCAACTGTCAGGTCTTGGACCTCGATTTACCATACAACATTCTCCTAGGGCGACCATGGATACATGCAATGCAAGCTGTAGCTTCAACCTTTCATCAATGTGTGAAATTCACACATGAAGGTCAAGAGGTTACTATCCATGGAGATCCTGAGCCATTTGCCAACAGAAAAAATCTAGAGGCAAAATACTACAAGATCCCGCAAGTACCCAAGAACGATGAAGGCCCATCAACACCTTACGTGGATCCTGCCACTCTCACTTCTGTGACAGAGACACCCTCCACCCCCGCCATCCCCGCCTTTTCTGATATCAAAGTTATAATACAAGATGATGGTTGTGGAAACTATTCAATGCCTAAGAATGCTTTTGTAGTAGGAGAGCTACCACAATCTCCTAGATCAAGAGGACGTCCACAATCACAAGAAGCTTCAACATCTCAAGGATCCTATGAACGAAACCCTACCTTCACAAGTGCAGGAGATCTTGGTCAGGAAACATTAGAGGGGGACCTATCTCATCTCCTTTATCGAGATGATATACCGGCAGTTGAATTGCCTATGGATGAACGAAACAAAGGTATGAAGCTGATGCTCTCGATGGGCTATAACCGGAACCAAGGGTTAGGCCAAGATAATAACGGGCGTGTAATACCCATTATACCTGAGAAGGAAATAAAAAATCTTGGCATTGGTCATCCTACTCCTAAGGTAACTGTACTTGGTCGAGGTGCCCAGGATAGACGGAACCGAACGCCTCCTCAGGAATCTGTAGCTACTCCAAAATCCTCCATGACTTTAGGAATGCCCCCTGATTTAACTGAGTCACCAGAAATAGGATTACCTTTGTTGTTTGAGGATACTAATGTCCTTATGATTAGCACCTTGTCTTATGAGTCTGAAAACCAAAGCAATGAAATCCGATTAGTCTATCCCCAACCGATTGATTACGACCAACGAGGACCACCAATTCTTGACATGTTTGAAAACGATGAGGTGCTCTCAGAATTCATGGGACTTAGGGATGACATTCCATGTGGGGATCATAAGGCAGGTTTCATCATAGAGCTGGATACACATGCATACTATGGAGAAACGATTGAATCCCTCAGTCGCAAAAATAAAAAATTGAGAATAATCTCCAAGTCCTTGAGTGAAAACCACCTTGTGGCACTCTCCGACTCTAAAAAAGTAAAAAGAAAGGACACATCCAATGGTGAAAACCTCTCTGAGGCGCCTGAGGATGGGGGATTCAATCTTCCTCTTACAACTATACACCAAGAAAAGTCAGCTATGCTAGCAGAAAAGTGCAACCCCATCAATCTGGGAACACAAGAAACTCCTCATATTACATTCTATGTTGAGTCATTATTATGCAAAGAACAAGAGGAGTTGGCTACCTTTTTAAAGGAAAGGAAGATAAATTTTGCATGGACCTATGCTGATATGCCAGGATTGGATCCAGAGGTAGTGGTTCATCACTTGGCAGTCTATCCTAAAGCTAAACCTGTGAGACAGAAGCTTCGCAAAATGCATCCTCAAATTGCTTTGTTAGTCAAAATGGAGCTCAAAAAGCTATTAGATGTGGGATTCATTCGACCAATTGATTATCCAGAATGGGTATCGAACTTGGTACCCGTATCAAAGCCTGATGGAGCCATAAGAATCTGTACGGATTTCAGATATTTGAACAAAGCATGTCCCAAGGATGATTTCCCACTCCCCAACATCGACATGATTGTAGACATGACCGCAGGGCATGAGATGCTATCACTTATGGATGGATTTTCAGGATACAACCAGATTATGATAGCAAAAGAAGATCAACACAAGACGGCTTTCACTTGCCCATGGGGAACATACTGCTGGAACGTAATGCCATTCGGCTTAAAGAACGCCGGGGCCACATACCAAAGGGCCATGACACTAATATTCCATGACATGATCCACAAAACAGTTGAGGACTATGTCGATGACATCCCGGGAAAATCCAAAAAGAAGGAGGATCATATATCGGTCTTGAGTGCTATCTTTGACAGACTAGAAGAATACAAGGTTCGTTTGAATCCTAAGAAGTGTGTCTTTGGCGTACAATCAGGAAAGTTGTTGGGTTACATAGTGTCAATGAGAGGCATTGAGATTGATCCGGCAAAGGTGAAAGCAATACTTGAAATGGAAGCTCCTAGGACATTGAAACAACTGAGAGGTCTCCAAGGCAGGCTTCAGTCAATTCGCAGGTTCATAGCACAATTAGCAGACAAACAAATCCCTTACTCTCACTTACTCCACAAGGGGGTAACGTACAAATGGGATGACAAATGTGAACAAGCCTTCAACAAAATCAAGGAATATCTGTTAACACCTCCAGTACTAAGGCCTCCAATTCAGAACAAACCATTGATCCTTTATATCTCAGCAGCTGCAGCAGCCCTTGGTGCTCTCCTAGCACAACATGATGAAAATGGAATAGAAAGAGCCATATACTACATCAGCCGTACAATGGTGGGCCATGAGTTAAACTATACATTCATTGAAAAAGCTTGCCTAGCAGTGGTGTTTGCATCCCAAAAATTCAGACACTACATGTTGGCACACAAGATCAAACTCATAGCTAAAATTGATCCCTTAAAGTATCTTCTTTCAAAGGCAACGCTTACAGGAAGAATGGCTAAGTGGGTAATGATATTATCAGAATATGACATTGAGTATGTGGAGCGCAAGGCAATCAAGGGACAGGTCATTGCAGACCAACTGGCAGATGCACCTATCTATGCGGAGAGCCCACTTGTGTCAGAATTTCCAGATGAATCCATTTTCAACATTGACATAGCTACTCATTGGAAACTATACTTTGATGGTTCCTACACACAACATGGGTCGGGAGCTGGTATCTTCTTCATCACTCCACAAGGGGATTGTATACCAAGATCATACAAACTAGCATTCCCTTGTACCAACAACATTGTAGAATACGAGGCTTTAACTATAGGTCTCAGGATAGCAGTACAGTGGAACATTATGGCATTGAAGGTATATGGAGATTCACAGCTTATCATAAATCAAGTGAACAATGAGTACCAAACAAAGGATGATAAGCTAACTCCATATAAAAGGCTGGTGGAAAATCTCAAGGAATATTTTGTTGACATCACATTTGAGCAAGTACCAAGAACCAACAACAGAGCAGCAGACGCAATGGCAACTATTGGATCACTCTTAGAGATCCCTCAAAATGTTCCGAAATACGACTTCTTGGTAGAGCAGCTTCTCGTACCAGCATTCAAGGTACCAGAGTCAAAATTTGTGTGCGAAATCGTTGGTCCAAATGATCAGTGGTACCAAGACATTTACACATACCTTAGGATAGGTATCATTCCCGCTGATTTGCGTTCAAGCCTTAGACGAACCTTTATCAAGAAAGCATCTCGTTTTGTCATTTTAGGAGAAACCCTTTATCGCAGAAGCATAGAAGGAACCTTACTAAGATGTCTTAACCCTGAGGAGGCTTCGGCTGCCCTAAATGAGGTGCACAACGGCATCTGTGGTTCTCATTCGAGTGGCATGACCTTGTCTAAGAAATTGCTGAGGAGTGGGTATTACTGGCCTACCATGGACAGAGAGGCACATGAATACGTCAAGAAGTGTCTACAGTGTCAGCAACACGGGGACCTCATCCATGCTCCAGCTCAAGACCTTCATCCAATCATCACACCATGGCCCTTTTCACAGTGGGGACTCGATCTCATTGGGAAAATCACACCCACCTCATCCAATGGTCACAAAATTCATTATAACTCAAGAATCGAGTACTTCACCAAGTGGGTTGAAGCATACCATGACCCACATAACAGGAAAGTTGCAGATCTCAAAAGTTCATCCTGAATCATTCATATGTCATATGGTGTTCCATGTGCTATTATCTCTTTATAATGGGACACCATCTGCAACCAGAAGTCCGTGACCTATGTGGATAAATTCAAAATCCAACATCGCTTCCAATTCTATACTATCCCAAGGCAATGGCCATGTGGTTACAAATAAAACCATCCTCAAAACTTAAGAAAACAACACGACGCAGCTGATCGGGTATTTGCACTTTTAATCGCCTTCATTATCAACCAAGATCCAAGACACCTAATCGTACATCATTTCATTGACCAGAGGCCATCTTGCCCATTGAGATCGAGTTACCATCCCTCAGAGTATCATTGCAAAATCTCATCACAGACGAAGAGTATCGAGTTTCAAGACCGAATGAGCTGGAACTGTTGGACGAGCGACGTTTGGATGCTTTAAACCATCTGCAAGTGTATCAGAATAGACTGAAAAGGAGCTACAACAAGAAAATCAGAAGTAGAACTTTCCAAGTTGGAGAATTAGTCTTAAAAGAAAATCAGAAGAATGTCCCAAATCCTAGCAGCAAAGGAAAGTTCGAACCCAATTGGTTAGCTTTTCATATTGTCACAGCGTTGCCAAGTATATCAAATATCAACAATCTGGAAATCTCCGCAGAGCCTATGACACTCATCTCCAAAGTTTTGAGCTAAATCTTCAAGGTATAGAACCAAAAAATCCAAAAAATCTCTAAAAGTCCTTGAAAAATACATATTCGGCGAAACCTGGCAAACAGGCGTCTTGGTAACAACAAAAAAATCAAAAAAGCAAAAAATCCAAAAAAATCAGAAAAAGGATCAAAAAATAGTAAAGAAAAAAATCGTCCTCTAGTGAAAACCACTTCTGTGGCACTTTGGGCAAGTACCTTGGTGAAAACCTGGCAAACAGGCGCCTTGCGTAAATAAGCACTTTCCATCCACCAGGATCTTTGTGGCTCGATCTACATTATCCCTCCATTTCGCTTCCATCGTCCATCACATCCATATCTCCATCCATCACTCATCCGCTCACATCCGCACCATAGCTTGGTCCTGTGCTCGTATCATGATCCCTCCTAGTACTACTCGGCCCATTCTCAAGGTCAGTTTGTCCTGCCTTTATCGGAGTAGTCTATTACATCATACTGGGGGCATGTTCTCATCAGATCGAATTCGTGTATGTTCTTGAAATCCCAAAATCAAAAAATCCAAAAACATCGTAAAATCATATCAAAATCCCAAAACAGGTCAAAAAGTCAGTCAAAAAATAAAAAATAGAGTCGTCTTGTCGAACTACAGGTCTCTGATCCTTGAACATAGGCAAGGTTGATCTTTGATCATCCCCGAGACATTTAGGGCTACTCCCATAGGAGTCTCCATTATAATAAACCGATATATTTCATCATGTATATCTTCATTTGTAAATCGGCTTGGCCGCTAACCACGTGGTCTCCAAGGTATATAATCGTGAGGGCAAGGCTAATCTATCGATAAGCCCCGAGGCCCCTAGGATAGGTCTTTAGGTTATCTCTTGGTCAAAATCTCGTAAAATCCCAAAAACATTGAAAAATCAAAAAATCAAAACATTTGTAAAACCTCGAAAAATTACCAAAAACAGCCTCAAAACATTGCAAAATTCCAAAAACATCCAAATACTTGAAAAAAATCCATCCACCTCATCTCGCTTACACTCGCAATAATCAATCATCCATAATAAATCGTCATCACCCTCAACCTTTGGTAAAACAGTCAGAAACAAGTCTAGCAGTCAAACGTGAAAACCTAAACTGTCAAAATCTCAAGTATAGGTCTGTCGGTAAGCAAGTTGGTCAACTCTTTTCTTATCAATGGCATGTAAATCATAAATCAATTTCATCATCATTTGATACAAAGCATTTCCTAGGATCCGTTCCGACAATGGGCACTTTTATCAAATCAACCACTTTGGGTAAACAAAACGACGTGTCATTAACATGTCCTAGGATCCGTTCCGACAATGGACATTATCTTTTGGCAATGGGTTTTGGCTCCCATCTTTTGAAACACATCCCTCTGGCTGAAGGTATGAAGAACATTGGCTTGCTTGTATACTTGATCTTTTCTTTTGATTTATCATATTGCGCTCATTCCAAGGACCTCTCGATGATATCCGAACGAAGGATTTAGAGAGAAAGGAATGGGGCAACGATCATTATTATTTTGTCTGCTATGCTTGTTGGACGTTCTTGTAAAATAACTTGGCGAATACTTGCTTTGTTAGATATGTATGGAGGATGTTTCAGATAGCTTGTTGACTATTGCATTGATTGGTTATACCTTTCCGTGTTTTGGTCCGAGATGTTTGAGACTTCTAAAGTGCATCCTAGCAAGGTTTCGTATGTCAAGTGTGAACAAGAATACCCTATCCGTTTGTTGAGTCAAAGTCCATCACACTAAGTACCACGCCATCCTGGTCCTTTATACCTTGATGCATCGCACTTAGGCGTGTTATCAAAACATAAAGTAAGTGACCCTTTGAAAATCCCAATCCTTGATAAGCAAATCATCCATCTGTCTTCATCTATCATCATCATCGCTAATAAAGTCTCGACCAATATTGGACTTGTTGGATCCTCTTGTCATCATCTCATTTCCGCACTAACATCATGCATCCGTCATGCATCCATCATGCATCCATCTTGCATCTACAAACAGTCAGCATATCACATATCATTCATATCATACATAATAGGAAACATCAGTATTTTGCATATCATCTCACATGCATATCATCATCATAATATAGATCTGTTAGTCTAAGCATATCATAAATCATCCATTGCATAATCACGACATATCACATCATCAATCTCATCCATCTCATATCATATCATCATTTAATTTGTTTAGAATAATATAGATTTGTTATTCTAAGCATCTTGAAATCATCTTTGCATCGTCATCCATAACCATCCATTTTGAACCTCTTTATCATGAGATCGACCCTCAAATCGAATCTTTTCGCTCGATCTCTCGAGGGGGCAATGTACCAGTGTACTCTTTCCACTGGGGCATCCGAAAAATCATGAAATTTTTAAATTTCTATCGCGGCAAGTTTATTCTTTGAACCAACGCAACAAGTACATTGCTTCAAAGAGGGGCAAAATGTAGACATGCAAAATTCACATTATGCATTCGATCAGATTCGGTCAAATTAGCTCTTACATTAGGCAAATTCATCACTTTCATCCATTCATTAAATAAGTTCATTTATCAAATAAATCTTAGCATTCAACCTTCATCTTGCATTATCCACTTAATTAAATAAATCAAAAAGCCATTTAAATCAAATCTTAGATCATTTTCCAAAGTCCAAAAAGTCAAATCAATTAATCAGCATTAAATCAGCATAATCATCATTAAATTAATCTAATCCTAATCTAAGGCTAATCCCATCCCACTTGCACAATAAATCAATTTTATTGATTTATTAAAACAATCATTTTCCCTCAACATGACAAGTCAAACAGGGCATTTATTGCTCTTCTTTCTTGTCCCCCTCTCAAAATTTATTGCAAATTTGAATTCAAAATTTCCCCCTCTTGGGCACTCTTCCCAAATCTTGCACACACATCAACTAATCACCACTTGACAAGTGTCCTCAATTCATTGGCTTGTTTTTGATCCCACATTGGTCCCTCTTCAACATTTGGCATTTTGAAAATCTTTAAATAGGTGCATCATCCTCAAGCAAATCCTTCACAATCTTCACAATTTCATGCAAGGTTACTCTCTTCACTTGAGATTTAATCTTGTTCATCATCACTCCACCATCTCCATTTGCATTTGCACAATTTGAGCTTTGGTCAAGGATTGGGAAAGGGTCACTAGCACAAGTGACACCAATCCAACTATGGAATAGGTAGTTTGTTGAATGTTTTCATTATGCATTTGGTTTTCTTTTATCTTTTGTGGCATTTTGGAACATTTGCAATGTATTTCATAGGGGTATTCTTGAAGGATTTGTTGATACTAACCCTTGTTTGAGTGTAGTGTTTGCAGATTTTTAAAGGTACTCACATATAGTGACTAGTCCTCTTCATGTATGATATATTTTAAGTGTGTGTGTATGCATAGGAGGTTGAAACCACGATGTTATGATATGAATTGTGACTAGATGTACAACATGTTTAAAGTTCATCATTCATTCAATGCAAAGTATCCAAGGATTTTTTATTTTTTATATATTTTGTGACAAGTTCATTATGTTTAAAATTGCATTTATTATGTTAAGTTATCATTTATATCTTGAAGTATTATATTTATAATTAATGATGACTTTGTAATGATTGTAGGTTGACATCAAAATCACACATTGAAATCAAATGAAAACAAAAGCAAGATTGGAGTTGAAGAACTGAACATCAAGATTGAAATTCAAAAGAATTTTTTAATGCTTGGAGCCTCCATTTACTACTTTAAATTTCTATTTTAAGCCAACTAGATCATTGATTTTTTTCAAAGTTGGATTAAAATTGAACACTAGAAATTGACTAGACAATGTTTTTTGGGATAAAATTGAACAAACAAACTTCACATTCTCATTTTGGTGCTTTAAAAAAAATCAAGATCATTGCTTTGTGGATTTAAAATGAACATGTGTTGCATTGTTTTGTGAGATCTTACTTAAACTAAATTCATTGAAAAAGGATGTATGTGCTTCTCTCACACTTTATAGCGATCTTGAGAATCAAAAGGCCTTTTTCATGATTTTAGGGCGAGATAAATCAATCACCTCCACACTTCAGTGTGGGTTTAAAAATTGAACAAAATCTTGTGCGAGTGTGAGTGGAGGAATTATTGCATGCATTCTCTCTCTTTGTTTCCAACAAAGATTGATTGAGTTACAGATATTGTCTTTATTTACTTTTGTTTATCCTAGAGGGCCTGCCTTTGGGCAAAAGTACTCACCCAAGGGAATGACTCAACCAGTAACACTCTAAAGCCAAGAGTATTTCCAATCAAGATATAAGTGTGGGTATTGGAGTAAACACCAATATCACGTGGTTAATTTCAACAAGATGGATCTGAAAGGGGAATTTTGTCGTATGGGTCAATCTCCACCAACGGAAAGTCCTTATTAAAATCGATGTGCTAGAATTTTCAAAAATCCTTTAATCTATTTTTTGGTGCAAGAACGGTCGTTTTGAAGCCACCCCACATTTTTATAGTCTTTTAGTAGAAATGGAAAGCATGCCATCGGAGTTTCATGGGTGTTGATGCTTGGCTGCCCCGATTGACGATAATGAGCCATGGAGGGGAGCCAGTGGGGTCAAGCATATAACCATTCACTAAAGATAAGTGTAACTGGGCTTGTCCAAGTGGGAATCCAACAAATATTGTCTTACACATCCATAGGGTTGTACGTATTCTTGGGTTACAAAATGCTTTGTTTGTTCAAAAACTTCTTGAAAACAAACACTTAACATCATCATCCAAATTTCAAACCCTTTTGGAGACAAATACAATTGACTCAATCCATATGTTATTGCTTTCCCTTGGGATTCACATCCTTAGAGGTTTCTAAACATTGGATTACATCTCGATTTGTCTACTTAAGTAAACAATAGGTAAACCCTTGCCTTGAGTTCATCAAATTTCCACATAACATACTTTGTGGGGTTTGAAGAAATTAAGACATTGGACATCTTAGTTTGAAAACTTAATCAAAGAAAGTGTTTGGTAAAATTAAGCCATTAAGAAAAGCTAATAAAAATGAACTTTCATGTGTGTTGAAGCCTCACGATTCTTAAAAAAGTCCAAAGCGAAGGTCGTTGGTTGGAAATCTGAAAATGTATGTCCAAATTGAATAATTCTTTGGTTATAAAGGTCTCTAGGAAGCATTTGCATGTTCTTCAATACCTAGGTCTAGGAAAACAAAGTGTCTTTTTTAGGTTCATCTTAGGATCAAAGAAAATCAAAATATTTTTCATCCATCCTTCAAACATAAAAAAAAAATCATCTCACCATCACCTTTTGAAGAAATCTTGAAATCATCCTTAATGCTAGACTTTTTGGCAAAATCAAAATCATCAAAAACATTGATACTAATTCCTCGAAAACTTTATCAAAATCATCTTTGGCTAGGTATGTGTAGATGCATCCTTTTGCATATGCTTAGTCAAAGTTATCAAAATCATCTTGTTTAGCTTAGTATATGTAGATGAATCCTTCTTCATATGCTTAGTTAAGCTATCATCTTGTTTGAATAGGTGTGGGTAGATGCATCCTTCTCCCTTCACATACTCAAATTATAATCCTTTGAGAAAATCTACCCTTTAGATAAATAATCCAACATCTTAGGGTCTATTTGTTCAAAATCAAAACAACCAAAACCAATCAATCAAGGACAAATCCAAAATCCAAAATCAAATCAAGATCAAAATCTGAAACATATCTAAAAGTCCTAAAAGCCTAGTATCTACTTCAATATTTATCAAAAGACAAAAACATATGCATCATCCATCCCTTGCATCATCATCATATCACCTTTCGATCCTCAAGATATCCTAAAATTTTCTACTTTGAGGCATAAAATAAAGATCAATCCAAAGAATCAACAGATTCATCTCCCATTCTTAAAAATTGATCCTTGTTTTATGGTTCAAACTAGATCTCAATACAAGAAGAGCATGGAAGCCAACAAAGAAACACATGCTTCAAGTGATTTAAGTGAAACCACTCTTGAAATGAATCCCATTGGGTCTGGAAGTCTCACAGTTAACCTTTTGACATCATTGCAAAACCCACAAGAAGAAGCCCAAGGATAATACCTCACCTTTGGGATGTCTCATGACAATATAACTGAAATGCTTCAAAATCCAAAAAACCATAAGATCATCAATATCATGATGAGGCTTAACCCTTCAATATACATGCTTGAACTAGCAAAGTAAGGGGCCAAATTGCCTTCAGATTTTGACATGAGTACCATAGTGGAGAAATATTTTCCTCCAATCTCATCCACCATTCCCATCTCATCCACACCACCATCCCAAAATATCACACAAAACATTCTGCAAATCATGACATCTTTTGCTCCAACCCAACCTAACGTTAATAAGGGAAATGCATTTCTCAATGCTATTCAAGCACACCCCCAAGTAGTTAATAATCAAAACTTGGATGAAAACACCACCTTGGAACAAAACATACCCAACACCCATTATATAAGAATGTTCCTCTCACCTTCCATCATGATCCATCTTCATCATTCTTCCACGCAACACCTCAAACTTCTCTCCTCAATAATTCACAAGAGGAAGGAGACATGTTCGGACTAGGGGGCATCTTCGACACCACAACATTTTCACAAGGACTCACACCCCTTACATTTCCACCACTTCCACTTTTTCCATCATCATCCACACCACTCCTTGGCTTAGGGCTTCCCCCCTACCAACTATCAACCAAACCAACATCCCAAATATTAATCAAAGCATTATGCCAAACACTCAAAAAAAAAATTGACATTGCAACAACAGATGACAAATGTACAAGCAATTGTAACATCATCAAACACCCCCATAACATCACAAAACATGGTCTCTCAAGGGTCAATCACATCAATAGCACCACTTATCACTCAAACCACCACATCAACAATACTATCTACCACTCAAATCATTAACATGAAATCACCATTCACCACCACCACAAATTCCATTTTGAATCCACCACCACCAACTTCCACCACATCAAGTCAATACAATGTGGCATTGCAAGCTACTTTTCAAAGGGGATACCAACAAGTGCAAAAACAAAAATCTGTACAACTAGCTGCTCAACAAGCCGCTCAAGTTATGCAAGTTGCCCAAGCAGCTCAAGCCACCTTAAAAGCGCAACAAGCCCAAGCTTTATTGCAACAACAACAAAAACAAGCTGCTCAAGCATTGCAAGCATAAAAGACTGCTCAAGCACAAGCTCTATTACAACAACAAGTGGCACAAGCACAAGCCCAAGCACAAGCTCAAGCTCAGGAAAATGCCCAATATCAAGCACAACAAGCACAAGCACAAGCACAATTTCTTGCACAAAGACAAGCAGTACAATTGCAAGCATATCAACAAGCAATAAAGCAATATCAAGAGCAGCACGAAGCAATCAAATTGGTAGCCCAACAACAAGCATTGTTGGAATAGCAACAAGCACGACAACAAGCATTGTTGGAACAACAACAAGCACAACAGCAAGCACAAATCTTAGCACAGCAACAACAAGATCAACAACAGGTGTTGTTCATACAAAAGCAGGTGGAAGCCTACCTAGCTCGATAGAACATACAGATACCATCGGACAACACATCAAACAACCCATCCATCCAACCCACAATCGAAACACCCCAAAACACCTTCATCCCACCTCGTGATCTATAAAGTGATGTAACGGCAAAAATCAGGTTGCTCTCACAACAAGTGCTCGATCTTCAATCAGGGTGAACAATGAAAACACCAAGAAACTTGTGTCCCTATCCATTTGATAAGAGCCTAGAGATGAAACCATTCCCCAAGGGATTTGAAATCCCCAAATTTGACAAATATCGAGGGACGGGAAACCCTAAAGATCACATCAAGGAATTCCAAGTTCATTGCATGGAATTCGCATATGATGATACTTATCTGATGCGGCTATTCCCTAGGTGTTTGGCAAGACATGCTATGGAATGGTTCTCTTTCTTACCTTTAGGCATTAGGACATTCCAAGAAATTATAAACGCATTCATAAAAAACTATGCATGCAATATTGCAATGGATGTTAGTCTAGAAGAACTCTTAGCTCTTAAACAAGGAAAGGGTGAATCATTCACTTCATTCCTACAACGATGGTGATCCAAGGCCAATCAGAGCAAGTGGACCATGCTAGAATAACAACAATTTTTCTCCATCATCGCCAACCTTGAAGGCCTCTTGGAATTTCATCTAAAAGTTCAAGGAATCACCACATATGACCAGTTGATCCCCAAGGTGCTCAACATCGAACGAGCCCTCATGACCCAACTTGTGGGATCAACTTCATACCCTGAACAACAAAACAACCACCCACACTCCAATTATAACGATAAACCTCACATGTGGGAAAGGAACAAAAACATTACTAATGATGGTGTCATCAATTCCAAGGTGGTCATTAGTGCCCCTCACCAAAACACACCCTCACCACAAATCCAAATCCAACACCAAAACAATCATCACGCAACACAACAACCACACAAAAATTCAACAATCAATAATCTCAATGAGCAAAGGGGACCACCCCAATGCAACAAGAGTTATCCCAAGTGAAAATACACCACTTTGGGGGAACCACTTGAAGACTTAATGAAAAAGTTGATAGACGAAAAAATCATTAAGCCTCCTACATTTGAGAATTACCAAGAACTGGATGTGAAACCTCCTTGGTATAATGAGAATCAACTCTACAAATTCCATAAAATCAAAGTCCATACCACGAACAGTTGCATGAGATTAAAAAACATAATCCAAGATCTCATCAATAAAAGAATCATAAATGTGGAACAACCTATAGGAAATCAGGATCTTAAGATATATATAAATCTGATGTCGAATCATGGCAACAAAGGGAATAACAATAACAAAGATAAAGGGAAAGGCACCCACTCAAACATAAATCATGTGTATGAAATAGTTGTCACCTCCCTAGATGAAAACTGCATGGTCATTAGTATCAATGGCCCCTATGCCAAAGATTGTGCAATCACCACAAGAGGCAACAAAGTAACCATCGTAGGATCATCCCAACCAAATAGATTCCCTACATCTAGATCTGTCCCTAATGACTACAATGTCCTAGATCAACTCAAAAGAACACCAGCGCAAATCTCCATCATGGAGTTGCTAAAAATATCATCTGCCCATAAGAAAATTCTTGAAGAAGCGTTGGCTTCATCCACTATTCCCACAAATCTTGATGCAGAACAATTCCAAGCTATGGTCAAAAATATCATTACGCCTAATCTTCTTACATTCTCTAACCAGGATTTCCCTACTCAACCATCTCACAACCGTGCACTTCACTTGGAAGCCATAGTACATAAGAGAAAAGTCAAAAGGGTCTTGGTGGATGGAGGTACGGGCTTGAACATATGTTCCCTCAGTCTCATCAAGCAATTGAAAATATCAAAGGATTATATCGACAAAGGGAAGGGTATCATGATAAGAGCATATGATGATCAAGAAAGAGTGTCTTAGGGCACAATCAAACTCCCTATTCAAGTAGGGCCTGCCATCATGGAAACCACTTGTCAAGTCTTGGACCTCGACTTGCTGTATAACATCCTCCTAGGATGCCCATGGATTCATGCAATGAAAGTAGTAGCATCAACTTTCCACTAATGTGTGAAATTCACACATAAGGGACAAGAAGTTACCATCCATGGAGATCCCAAACCTTTATCATATTGCAAAAATCTTGAAGCAAAGTATTACAAAATCCCCCAAGTACCAAAAAATGATGAGGGCCCATCCACACCATACATCGATCTCGCCACTCTCGCATCCACTTCTACAATAAAGACACCTGCCACTCCCACCATTCCCACCATCTCTAACATCAAGGTCATCATCTAAGATAACGGCTATGGAAACTAAAAGCTCCCTAATAATGCTTTTGTGGTAGGAGAATTACCACAATCTCCTAGATCATTGGGATGCTAGCAAATAAATGAGGCTTCCACATCCCAAACGTCCCCTAAAACTATCCCGAATTCACAAGTTGGGGAGATCTTGGGTGAGAATTTATTGAGGCAGATCCATCTCGTATGCTATATCAAGATGAAATATCAGTACTAGATTTACCAATGGATGATAGAAGCAAGGGTCTGCAAATGATGCTCGCAATGGGCATGACAGAAATCAAAGACTTGGACAAAATGACAATGGACTCATAATACCTATAATGCTAGAGATGCAACCAATAACAAATCTTGGCCTTGGATGTACCCCTCTGAGTATAACCATACATGGCCAAAGTCCTCTGATTACAACGGTTAACAATCCTCCTCAGCCAACCCCAACAAAAATACGCTTACCAGTGTCTAAAGGCAGAGTCATAGATAACTTTACATTTGATATAACCGACGTCTGTAGTAGCAGCGACGATGGTGATATCATGACCAATTTACCTAGGCTATTTGAGGATACCACTCTTTGCATGATTAGCACCCTATCTTTTCAAACGGACCATCAAAATCATGAGACCCACCTAGTATATCCCCAACTCATCGATTATGACCAACGAGGACCACCAATTCTTGATACATTCAAAAATGATGAGGCACTCTCAAAATTCATGGGACTGTTAGATAACATTCCAGATGGGGATCACAAGGCAATGTTCATTATAGAGCTACATACACATGCTTATTATGGGGAAATGATTGAATCCTTCAGTCACAAAAGCGAGTTCTCTAAATTAAGACTAATATCTAAGTCTTTGAGTGAAAACCACACTGTAGCACTCTCTAACTAGAAAAAATTAAAAAGAAAGGACGTATCCAATGGTGAAAACCTCTTTGAGGTGCCCAAGGATGGGGGATTCAATCTTCCTTTAAAATCTATTCATCAGGAAAAGTTAGCAGTCTTGGCAGAAAAATGTAATCCGGTCAACCTAGGAACAGAGGAGACACCGCATATCACATTCTATACGGAATCACTATTATCAGAAGAGCAAGAGCTCCTAGCAGCATTCCTAAGAGAAATACAAATAAAATTCACATGGAGTTATGCTGACATGCCAGGGCTTGATCTAGAGATTGTGGTTCATCACTTAGCAATATATCTAGAAGCAAATCCTGTCAAACAAAAGCTTTGAAAAATGCACCCTTAGATTGCTCTATTAGTTAAAATGGAGTTAAAAAAACTATTAGATGCAGGATTCATCTGGCCAATAGATTATCCAGAATGGGTGTCAAATTTGGTACCTGTTTCAAAACCCAATGGGAACATCAGAATCTGCATAGACTTCAGGGACTTGAACAAGGCACGTCCAAAGGATTACTTCCCGCTTCTCAACATTGATATGATAGTAGAGATGACAACAAGACATGAAATGTTGTCGCTAATGGATGGATTCTCAGGATACAATCAGATCATGATAGCTAAGGAGGACCAACACAAAATAGCTTTCACTTGTCCATGGGGGACATACTGTTGGAACATTATTCCATTTGGCTTAAAGAATGCAGGAGCAACATATCAAAGGGCTATGACATTGATATTCCATGACATGATTCACAAGATGGTCGAAGACTATGTCGACAACATTCTAGCTAAGTCCAAAAAGAGAAAATATCACATAGCAACCCTAAGTGGCATCTTTAATAGATTAGAAGAGTACGAAGTCAGACTAAACCCAAAGAAGTGTGTCTTCGGCGTACAATCAGGAAAGCTCCTAGGATATATAGTGTCAATGAGCGGTATCGAGGTGGATCCAGCAAAAGTAAAATCAATCCTCGAGATGGAGGCACCAAAAAAATTAAAGAAATTTAGAGGTATCCAAGGTAGACTACAATCCATTTGAATATTCATAGCACAACTGTCAAACAAACAGAATCCATACTCTCACCTACTCCACAAGATAGCAGCATACAAATGGGATACCAAGTGTGAAGAGGCATTCAACAAAATCAAGGAATACCTACTGACACCACCAGTCTTAATGCCACCAATCCCAAGAAAACCATTGATTCTATACATATCAAAAATAGTAGAAGCCCTTGGAGCTCTTTTAGCTCAGCATGACAAAAATAGAATGGAAAGGGCCATATATTATATCAATAGGAAAATGGTTGGTCATGAGCTAAACTATTCATTTATTGAGAAAGCATGCTTCACAATAGTGTTTGCATCACAAAAATTTAGACATTACATGTTGGCACATAAAATAAAACTCATCGCCAAAATTGATCCTCTCAAGTATCTACTATCAAAGGCAATGCTCATAGGAAGAATGGAAAAATGGGTGATGACACTATTAGAATACGACATCGAATATGTGGAGCAAAAAGCAATCAAGGGCCAAGTCATCACAGATCAATTAGTAGAAGCACCAATCTATTCAGAGAACCCTCTTGTCTTAGAGTTTCTAGATGAATCCATTTTCAATCTCAACATAGCTAACCACTGGAAATTATACTTCAATGGCTCATACACACAACATGGATCAGGAGCTGGTGTCTTCTTCATCACCCCACAAGGGGATTGCATACCAAGGTCATACAAACTAGCATTTCCCTGCACCAATAACATTGCAGAATATGAGGCTTTAACCATAGGTCTTAGAATAGTAGTGCAGTGGAACATTATAGCTCTCAAAGTATACAGAAACTCCCAATTGATAATAAATCAAGTGAACGATGAATACCAGACCAAGGACGAAAAACTCACTCCATACAAGAAATTAGTGGAGACTCTCAAAGAATCCTTCATCGAAATTACATTTGAGCAGATACCTAGAGCCAACAACAGAGTGGCAGATGCCATGGCAACAATTGGGTCCCTACTGGACATCCCCAACAATGTTCCAAAATATGAATTCCTGATAGAGTAGCTTCTCATTCCTGCATTCGCAGTACCAGAATCAAAATTCATGTGCAAAATCGTTGGTCCCAATGATCCTTGGTACCATGACATTTATACATACCTTCGAATAGGAGTCATACTCACCGACTTAGCATCAAACCTAAAATGAACCTTTGTCAAAAAGGCATCTAGATTTGTCATCCTAAGAGATACCCTATATCAAAGAAGCATAGAAGGAACCTTACTACATTGTTTAAATGTTGAGGATGCATTAACCACTCTAACTGAAGTACATAAAGGTATATGTGGGTCACACTTGAGTGGAATGACCATAGCCAAGAAATTGCTGAGGATGGGTTATTATTGGCCCATAATGGAACAAGAAGCACTTGACTATGCCAGAAGGTGTCTACAATGTCAACATCATGGGGACCTCATCCATGCTCCAACTCAAGAGCTTCATCCTATCATCACACCATGGCACTTTTCGCAGTGAGGGCTTGATCTCATTGGAAAAATCACACCCACTTCATCTAATGGCCATAAATTCATCTTAACCACCATGGAGTACTTTACTAAGTGGGTGGAGGTCATACCCATAATGTACATAATCGGGAAGTAGATTTCAAAGTTCATCTTGAACTATCTCATTTGCTACTATGGTATTCCATAAGCCATTATCTCAGATAATGGGACACCATTCAAAAATTAGGAGGTCTGTGACTTATGCGAGAAATTCAAAATCCAACATCGCTTCTCCACCCCATACTATCCCCAAGGCAATGGCCAAACAGAAGCTACAAACAAAACCATTTTGAAAATCCTCAAGAAAACAGTCAATGACACTAGTCGTGATTAGCATTTATAGCTTAATCCCACCCTCTGAGCCTATCAAACCAGCATCCACACACCCACCGAAGCCACCCCCTTCTCCCTAGTCTACAGATCAGAAGAAGTACTCCCCATTGAGATTGAGATCCCATCACTTAGTATATCACTGCAAAACTTCATCACTGATGAAGACTACCGGGTATCAAGACTAAATGAGCTGGAGCTACTGGATTAGTGATGTATAGATGCTTTGAATCATTTGCAAGACTATTAGAATAGACTCAAAAGGAGCTACAATAAGAAAATCAGAAGCAGGACATTCCAAGTCAGAGAACTAGTCTTAAAAGAAAATCATAAGAATGTCCCAAACCCAAGCAGCAAACGAAAATTTGAACCCAATTGGTTGGGACCATTCGTCATCACAATAGGTTACAAATCAGGGGCATATTATTTATCAACAACCAAAGGGGAACCTCTGTAAGAGCCCATGAATAGCGCTCATCTCAAAAAGTTTTATGCCTAAATCTTTCAAGGTATAGAACCAAAAATCCAAAAAATTAAAAATGTCCTAAAAAATGGTTACTTCGGCGAAAACCTGGCAAATGGCATCTTGGTGAACAAAAAAAACCAAAAAAGAAAAAAACCAAAAAAAATTAGAAAAAGGATCAAAAAAATTGTCCTCTAGTGAAAACCACTTCAGTGGCACTTTGGGCAAGTACCTTGGTGAAAACTTGGCAAACAGGCGCCTTGCATAAAATAAGCACTTTCCATCCACTAGGATCTTTATGGCTTGTTCTGCATCATCCATCCATCATGCTTCCATCATCCATCGCATCCAAATCTGCATCCATTACTCATCCACTCACATTTGCACCATCGCTTGGTCATGTTTTCGTATCATGATCCCTTCTAGTACTACTCAGCCCATCCTCAAGGTCATTTTGTCTTGCCTTTATCAGAGTAGTCTATTGCATCACACTGGGGGCATGTTCTTATTGGATCGAATTCGTGTATGTTCTTAAAATCCTCAAAATCAGAAAATCCAAAAACATCAAAACATCAAAAAATCCAAAAACATCAAAACATCAAAAAAATCCAAAAACATTCAAAACATGTCAAAAAATCCAAAAATAGGTCAAAAAGTCATTCAAAAGGTCAAAAATAGAGTCATCTTGTCGAACTATGTCATCTCTGAGCTTGAACGTAGGAAAGGTTGATCTTTGATCATCCACTAAGACACTTAGGTCAGTCCTTTAGGAGCATATCATAATAAGCTAAGATTTCATCATGCATATCTTCATCTATAAATAGGTCAAGTCGTCAATCGAACTACGTGGTCTCTGCATGTATAACATAGGCAAGGCAAATATGTTGATCAACCCCCAAGGCCCCTAGGATAGGTCTTTAGGTTAGTCTCTTGGTCAAAATCTTAGAAAACCCCAAAAACATTGGAAAATCAAAAATCAAAACATTTGAAAATCTCAAAAAATACCAAAAAATAGCCTCAAAACATTGCAAAACATCAAAAAACATCCAAATATTTGAAAAAATCCATCCATCTCATCTCACTTGCACCCACAATAACACCATCCATAATAAATTGATCGTCATCCTTAACCTTTGGTGAAATAGTTAGAAACAAGTCTAGCAGCTTAAAAGTAAAACTCAAAAATGTTAAGTCTCAGGTTTAAGTTAGTATGTAAACAAGTTGGTCAATTCTTTGTGTCAATAGTCCATCATCCAAATCGTCCCATATCAATCATCTAATAACATCATGTCCTAGGATGAATTCTTCTTACAATGGGCATTAATTATCAGAAAGAACACTTTGGATAAACGAAATGGCGTGCTGCCATCCACGAACATGTCCTAGGATGTATCTTTCCTTCAATAGGCATTATCTTTTAGCAATAGTTTTGGTTCTTATCCTTAAAAACACATTCCCTTTTGGTTAGTGGTATTGAAGAGCATCAACTTGTTTGTGTGCCTTATCTTTGTCTTTTGACTTATCTTATTGCGCTTAGTCCAAGGACCTCTCGATGATATCTGAATGAAGGATTTAGAGAGATAGGAATGGGGCAACGATCATTATCCTTTTGTTTGCTATACCTGTTGGATGTTCTTGTAAAATAACCTTGGTGAATACTTGCTCTCTTAGATATGTATAGAGGATGTTTTGGACAGCTTTTTGACTATTGCATTGATTGGTTATACCTTTCCGTGTTTTGGTTTGAGATGTTTGAAACTTTTAAAGTGCATCCTAGCAAGGTTTTCTTATGTCAGGTGTGAACAATAATACTCCTATCTATTTGTCGAGTCAAATTCCATCACACTAAGTACCACGCCATCCTGGTCCTTTATACCTTGATGCATCGTACTTATGCATGTTATCAAACATAAGGTAAGTGACCCTTTTAAAATTGCAATCCTTGATAAACAAATCATCCATTAATCATCATCATATCTCATAAAGTTGGCTTGTTGGATCCTCTTGTCATCATCTAATTTCTTCTTTTCCGCACTAACATCGTGTCATGAAAAGATAATCATCATCACCAATGCATCCATCCTGCATCCACAAACCATCAGTTTTCTGCATATCATCTCACATGCATGTTCATCATCATAATATAGATTTGTTAGTCTAAGCATCTCATAAATCACATATTTGCATAAAACATCCATTGCATAATCATAGCATATCACATCATCCATCTCATCCATCATCACATCATATCATCATTTAAGTTGTTTAAGATAATATAGATTTGTTATTCTAAGCATCTTAAAACTATCTCATTTGCATCATCATCCATAACCATCCAGTTTGAACCTCTTTATTGCGAGATCGACCTTCAAATAGAATCTTTTCACTCGATCTCTCAAGGGGGGAATGTACTAGTGTACTTCTTTCCGCTGGGGCAACTGAAAAAATCATAAATTTTTTGAATTTTGATTGCGGCAAGTTTATTCTTTGAGCCAATGCAGCAAGTACATTGCTTCAAAGAGGAACCAAATGTAGACATGCAAAATTAGCATCATGCATTCAATTAGGTCCATTCATCAAGTAAACCAAGTTCACATTCATCTGCTCATAAAATTAATCAAGTTCATTAAATCCATTCATTAGGAAAATTAGGTTCATTTAATCCACTTAAATTGAATAGATTAACTTTATTTGATTTAAACCTATCATTCCCTCTTTGATTAAATAAATCAAGACTTTATTTAATTAAATCTCAAAATTCATATTTCTCCCTCTTGATTTAAATAAATCAAAATATTCAAGTCAAATGGGTCAAATCACATAAACATCATCTAAGCTAATCTAATCCTAATTAAACTAATCTAACCACCCATCATATCCTCTAGCTTTTCCAACTTGCACCAATAAATCATTTTAATTTATTTATAAATTCATTATTTTATTTCAAGCTGGCATAAAAATGAAATATTCCCTCAAGTTTGAATATGAAGACAAGTTGACTTGTCCCTTCCAACATTGCAATAACTTCTCTATTTCATGTCCCCCTCTCAACATTTAATTCACAATTTCAAATTTGAATCTCCCCCTCTTTGGCACATTGGCCAAAACTTGCAAATTCCTCAATCTATCATAATGTGACAAGTGGCTTCATCTCATTGGTCAAATCATTATCCCACATTGCTCTATTTTGAGCTCTCTTCCAACTTGAAAATCTATAAATGAAAGGCATCATTCTTCATCAACCCATCTACACTCCCATGCAAAGTTACTCTCTCAAATTGAGAACTAATTTTTCCCATCACCATTGCATTGCATCTTGTGAGTTTTAGCAAGGATTGGGAAAGGGTCATTGGCACATTTGACACCAATCCAATATGGATAGGTACTTATCTTGCTTCTATATGTATTTTTGATCTTCTTTGTTATCTGTTTGCATCTTTGGAGCATGACATTGTTATTCCATAGAGGTATTCATAGATTTGCATATATGTAAACTAACCCCACTAATGAGTGTTGGAGATGGTTCATTTGCAGATTTAGGGGTTCTTCAAGGCTATCATGCCTTTTATCAAATATATATATATATATAATATTATAATATGTTTAATAATATTTATTGTGCAATAAGCGAGAGATTTATGTATTCTACCTTATTTATTTTGGATTCCATTTTGAAATATTTTTTAGCAGCAAAAAAAAACCCTAGTCACTATCGAATCTAGGTCCTAATTTCATTTTAATAAACATACTCTAAAATCCTCATTAAAACCTTATTTTTAGGTTGTTGCTCGCTGAATTGGAGAATTGAAAGGTGAATATCAGTGAAGAAGAGTTTGGAGGAGAAAAATACAATAGCAACAGATAGTGGCAATGGATCCATCTAATCCATCTTCTTTGGCACCTCTCTCACTTTTTTTTTCCTTTGTTTCTTTTTATTTTTGCAATAATTTATTTTTAAGGGTGATGCAAAGCATCATAACAAACCACCACCAACCTTCATTCATCAAGGGAATTCAATCCCAAATAGAATTAGGAGAAGATCAAATATTCAAGCATCTAGATTGCTTTATCAAAACTCTTAATCTTAGTCATTCCAATCTCTTCATCAATCTTTAGCATACTTGCATTATGGTCATATTGACTAATTCAAAGCAAAAACCATTTTAGAAAACTTTGATTCAATCAATTAGATCAACATGAATTTCCAAAACACCATTTCAACAAGGCAACAATCTTCCATCTCACAAGGTAATAATCCATAATTTGAACAAACACAAGATTTCTTAATCATCAACAATCTATCTTCAAGTAACAACCTAATCAAGGCACTTCAACATAGCCTCCTCAATACAACTCATAACCAAGGAAAAAAATCAACTAACCAATGCATCATTGTTATCAAATCATTACTAGTCCATTGATAGCATCAACTTGATAAAAGCAAAACATTAATCTGCTCAATAATCTCTTAATCAAGACACCTAGACATACATCGTATCCTTTCACCTTTAGCAATCACTAGACCACTTTGCACACAAGGCTTCCATAAGGTTAGGCACAAAATTATTTTCCTAACTTTCACCATACCTTCAATCCATTGTAATCTTCATCAAATCACTTAAACAAATAAGAACAAGTTCTCATACCACTGCCCTAAGAATGATTCCTATAGTAAAACATCTTCTTGTTCTTTGAATACTCCTTGCTCCAATACCTCAAACCATCAATCTTTCTTTCCAAACACAAACCAAGTATAGATACAACTACAGTAACTTTAATAAAACAAGATTCAAACATTTATAGTCACATGTGTCTATTGTTCATCAGATTACCATTAACTATGAAAACAAAGCATCTCTTGCCAAATATGACTCCATACCCTAAAGCAGGTGAATGATCACTCAAACTAAATTCAAATTTCAAGATCCAGATTCATTTCCAATGTCCCTTTACCATACAAATAACATAAAAAAACTTAATAATCTTCCTCAAGGAAATTATCAGTTTCTCAAATAGAACACTGTCGAAGGGCTACTAGATTAGGCTTGTTTTGCAAAGGAGTTTCCTTTTACACTATCTCAAATCTTTGAATAACCTTGAATAGTCAAAGTAAAGGTCACAAAACACCTGATTTATCCACTTTCAAAGATTGAAAGATCCATTTAGATAGTATATTAACAAACCCTTAATTTTAGGCTGAAAACTCCCAAAACAGTGAGGGTTTTGTGAATATCACCCATACAAACCTCCAACTCTTTGGCCAACGATTGAAACATGCTCCCTTTTTTTCTTAAAATTCCTTTAGAAACATCTCCTTATACATGCACATGTTATTTCTCCAATACCCTGTTTGAATGCTTCATTTTCAAGAGGAAAAACTCAGAAATTGAATTGAAAACAACATTATACTCTTGTGTTTTCTTTTCTTACTATCCTGCCACCACAATAGACACTAAACACAATTAAAAGACACTACTATAATCCATCCCATCGACCAACTACTTCTACATTGATGGGATGGAGT
>VDFB02355960.1:0-76416 GCA_007258455.2 Sequoia sempervirens | reverse complement strand
CTCAACGCACTCAAAATACATCAATCTATACATCTTTACAATTTTATTTGTTTGTGTGTTCCAACTATCATGTTTGAATGCATGTAACACTTTAAGGGGTATTATAAAACACATTCATTGAAAATTTTGTGGAATACATCTATTTAATAAGGTTCTTAGCCTTGAGTCTCTTAAACTGACATATGGGCACATAGTGGCAACTAGAATAGGGGTGCACATATGCAATGGGTATGGTTTGTACCAGTGTGATATTTTTGTTTCTATGGTAATACATTTTCCAAAACCTTAGGGAAAACCCTATTGGTATTGTAAAGCCAAAAGTGAAAGAGCTCTTACCCACCTCAATAATTGGTCCTAAGCTACCCAACCTGAATACATGTTTGTGGTAATCTTCCCAGGTTTGACACCCTAACACTTGGGAGATTATCAAACCTTGGGGATTTGGGGTCTACAACTTAGATCAATAACAATTTGAATAATATTATATGAATTCTTTGTTGTGCTTTAATTTAGACTAAATTCTTACACAATTCTCATATTTATATGAAAAATGACACTTTTTTTGGGAAATTACGAAACATATAAATAACTACTTGGGTGATCAAGGTTGTTACCGCATTTTTTAATTTATCATCCACATCTTGAGTTTTAAAATATTGATGGCCATATATTATTGTTAGGATTGGGTACATTATCAACAACTCCATCTCAAATATTTTTGCATGAACATGTTCTTTAATGAATGTCTTATACTTGATGAAATTATGCTTCCCGCTATCATTATTGAGTGGATTAAAAAATATCAAGATTTCTCTCTTAATACATCACATGTTGTGTAAGCCCTTCCAAAATGCTAAGTGATAAAAAGTGATACATGCATATTAGTGGAAAACATGACATAGAATGTGAATATATAATTAATTAATTGGAGGGTGGTTATTGCTCAAATATAAATACGATTCTTTCACTAATACCATCAATGCTTTTTTTTTTATGTAGTAGGGGTGTCCCCACGGCTCATCCTAGTGGCTCAACAACCCATAACTTGGGTAATACCATCAATGTTAATGCATGCTAATCCTTTTTGGAAATTAGGAACATGGCTAGATTAAGACATAGAGCTTGAAGTCATGCATTCTACAAAAGCTCTCGAGATTATTATAGACAACCCAGGTCTCTTATTCTTAGAAAGCACAATGCATTGTCATATTCAAATAGTATTTCTCAAATTAGCAAGTTGATAATGGGATAATTTATGTTTTATCTATTATGTATGGATACTTTTTTAGGAGAGTTGATCAACACTTTCAACTTGAGGATAGCATGAAGATGACTCATTTTGGGTTGAATGGAGATACTAGTGTAGAAAAATTAATGAGTACCCAAGTGGAATTAGAAGATAAAATCCATCAAGATAATTCTACTTCACAAGGTTCTATGTCAACTCTTACAACAGTGATTGGTGCAACAAATCTCGTAGGTCCATATTTTAATCATATAGTTTTGGGTATAGGCTAGAAGTTTTGTAAGTTGAGAGCTTATGTCATGCCCTTTGATCTCAAGACATTGTAAAGGTATGCTATAATGAGGTCCAAGGAGGATGCATGAACATCATTGAGAAGCATGCATAGACCTTGTTTGGGAGACTTGAAACTTGTATTACACTTCAATGTCTATTACTAGGGATGAGATAATAATGATAAGAATTATATGATTGAACATTTTGGTACTAAAGACTATCACTCTAGGTATTTCCTATAGGATGTTGAGAGTTATGTTGATTCAAGGTGCCATTTTCCTAACAAGTAGGTTTAGGATCCATGTTAATACTTTATCTATTGTATGAAATTTGTGGCTTGTAATGATATCTCAGGAGCTATGAACTCAAAATATAGGTAGTGGTCAATCTAATAATGAGGTAACATGTCTTGAATATCATACTTTCTTGTAATATATGATGGGAGGTCATTCTCTCTTATCTCTTAGCTTTTTGGTTTCATAATAATGATCAAGATTTAGGGGTAACAACATAAACAATACAATTTCATGACTAACCAAAGAAACACAAATGATTGTAATATATGAGTGTTTCTAAAAGGTTACTTGTATGCTTATCAAGTGGCACAAAGTGAAAAATCCATTAAATACAATGGTGCTAGTTAAGATAGTCAATTTGAATTGGAGACTAATTAATAGCTCTAAATTCAAGGGGCAATGTAAATATTAATGGAGACTGTGACCTCTTTATGATTGATTTATCATAAAAATACAATTATTGTTTGTCCCATTCTATTGAATTGATTCAAAAAACAAGATAAGTGGTTCATACATGTTCCTTTTGCAAGTTTCTTCAATATGAAAACAAGAGAGGATAAGGCAAATAATTCAAACCAAAAAATCATTAAGATATATTGTCATCGAGCGTTGACTATGAGGCAATTGAGACCTTGTGGCCAAATCGCTGAATTGAGGCAGTTGCACCAGTTCCAAGGGGAAGAGATATCACTGAGGAGAGCGCCTATTATGGAAAATGTTGTTGGACAAATGGATGAAATATTGGAGATGATGAGGGCAATGAGAGTCTGGTTGGATGTTGTAGAAGAATATAGAAGGAGAGGTCTAAACCCTAGACATGAGGCCAAGAGTGATGATGAATAAGATAATGTTGCAAATCAAAATGAAGAGAGCCTAGAAGAGGAAGAAGATTCAGATCAGGTAAAGATGTTAAAAGCTATTTCCAAGATCAGTAAGAGACCTAGAATTGAAATTCAAAATTAAGTAGAAAATTTAAACCTTGAGGATTTAATTGATCAGATCAATGATATGGAAGAATAATTTGAATATGAAGAAATTGAAGATCTGAAGAAGGTGAGATTTGTGAAAACTAAGTTAAAAGGACATGTTGCTATTTGGTGGAAAGAAGTTCAATTGGATAGGAATAGGAGGGGAAAGGAGAAAATCACAAAGTGGGATAGGATGGTGACAAAGTTGAAGAATCAATTTATACCTGCTGATTATGAGCTTGAATTATTGAAGAGATTGTAGAATCTGAGGCAAAAGGAAAAGTCTATGGAGTATACTGAAGAATTTTACAAGATGATCATCAGAGCTAGACATAGTGAAGCAAGCAAGGAGAAGGTTGCACGGTACATCAATGGACTAAGAAAAAACATCCAAGAAGAGTTGAGCCTAGTGAGGATGACAATAGTTGAAGATGCATACCAATTTGCACTGAAGGTAGAGGAGAAGATGACCAAGAAGTTTGAGCAAAGACTGAGAAGTGCAAGAGGAAGATCCCAGAGAGGCGGATCACAATCCAGAGGAGAAGACCATATGTAGAGAAAAACAAGGATGGGAAACTCTACCGCAGTGAAGAGGACAATAATTCATACTGCAAAGGAAGAGAGGACAAAAGTTTCTACCGCTATGACAAAGGAGGTCATAATCCCTACCGCAATGATGGATATAAGAGAGATGAAGGAAGATCTAAGAAGAGACCATTCAAAGGAACTTGTTTCAAGTGTGGAGGCAAAGGACATAGAGCATTTGAATGTTATCAAGGATTGAGGAAATGATAGTGCAAGAGATAAATCGTGGTCACTTGTTATTGCTTGATATGAACAAAATGAGTTTGATGTAGACTACAAAATTTTTCAACAAAATATACTTAGCATGTGTCAAATCAAACTCCATGACTTCACCAACATCTTTTGAATTTGTGCCAAGATATGAAACTTTAAAAACTGCCCTAAGTGCCACACTTTATTTTGGTATTTTGTCAATTAATTTAGCATACTTCCCCACAGTTTCTAGAGAAGACATTCATGTAAATATAAAAATAATTTTAATAAGTTTTGATTGGAGAAGAAACATAATCAAGAGATATATATGAAGTTCAACCATAATTTGGAACCAAATCAAGTGACACAAACTCTATGGAATGGGAGTTGCTAACAAATATGAAGGTGGTGATTCCTTCAATGCTCTTATTCTTCTTAGAAATCATAAATCTAAACATAAAGATAAAACAAAGGTTGTCAAATATAAAAAGGAATTTATTTCATATAGTAAGAAACAACAAAGAAAATTATGAAAGGTATAGTTGAGGTTCTTGTTGAATATGCTATGTAGGGAGAGAAAGATAAAAGGGATAGGAAGTCAAAATTTCACAACTTGTTTTATTCAATTTTCCTCATTATGAAAGGATTATAAAGGAGTGAGGTTTTATCATGGTCATGTTGAGAAATATTATAGAAACAAAATTTAAATCTATTCTTCTACACATAGCTAATGCATGCATTTCCAAGGAACAAAAATAATATGTATAATTTGATTCCACATTCACACATAGTTTTCCATGAATGTTACATTGTAGTATAGGGCCTCACACTCTTCAAATTCCCAATGATAGATAATAAATAATACGTTTGGAACTGCAAGAAATTTATTTATCTTTAGAGGAAGAAAAAATAAATATTATTGGTTTTTGGGTAGTTCAACATCTTATTGATTAGGGATTGCTTCCTAAAAGATTATCAAACTCAATGTATATTTAATTTCTTGCTAGATTATTTTGATTAGTTAAATTTAGACTAGAGGAAGCTCATGGGAAAGGATATTTTTTTTAATTCAATTGGATACATGAGAAGGGGAGAATTTTAATGCTTTAAAATGGGACACTATTCATTGATTTTATAAAGGTGCAAGGAGTGGTTGAGACTTTCATAATGCTACATTCACACATCCATTACATCAAGTGCTTTCACACCTAGAAGCTATTCAAAATAACCACTAAGATTCACAAATTTTGAAATTAGAATTTCTTATGTTGGACTAGAATTATTCATGCCTTCGTTACATTTTGGATTCCTATAGGATCATTCATAACTTGCATTTGATAAGTATAAACTAAGAAAATTATAAAATCAAATAAGAAGATTCTTGATATTGAATAGGAACCCAATAAAAGAATCAAGACATCATCTTTCTACTAGAATTTTTACTTCTTGTTATAATCACATGCATTATCAATCAAATCTTGTTGGCTACCTCTATTGATACCAAAGTTAAGGTGAAGGATATAGTAATACTATAAGGATTAACATAATACCTTAAAGAAGAATCTAATTTATATATAGATTTTCCAATATGTGGAAAATATACAAAAGTTATTAAAATTTTACAATACTTTGCAATAAATTGCTACAAGCTTACAACCATGACTCATAGGTAGAGGGACAAGGAGCCTTTATTTAATAGAACAATTTTGGCTAAAAAAGGTGAAGATGAGAAGAAGCCCAATGGATAAGGCAACCATCCACCATTGGAGATTTTAGGGTTCTCTTACATTTTGTTAGGGAATGCAAAGACATAATAAGAGCTAAGTATTATCCCTTAGATTTACAACCATCAATTTGAGTCCATCAAGATTTTTTATATTCTATCCCCTCATTTTGATCTAAATAAAAAAAATCCTCACTTTGATCTAAATATTAAAAAAGTATCACCTACAAGATTCAATTAATCCCTTGAGATTAAAATATATAGGGCTACCAATAAGGGTTGCTAGAGAAGCTACTATAACATGGACTTAATTAATTTTACTACACAATGGCCTAGTCATGATAAACACTACTCGATGTCTTGGTTCAGTTCAAGTTGAGCTTTAATCATTTTACAATATTGAATTATATCAATTCCTTTGGATTAATTAATTTAGTTGTAAGCCATACAGTAACTTAAATTGATTTATTTTAGAATTAATTAAAAGTTATAAAGTGCAAGTCATCAATACACACATATGTATTGAGGAAGAAAATACGTGTGAACTAAAAGTTGTGTCAAATCAAGTTGAAATGAGTCAAATTAAACCTAAGCCATGTGGACCCTTATGCTTTTGTAATCTTTAACTGAATTAAGTCTTTTTAACAATCAATGTAGTAAAGTGTAAAAGCCAATTACACAAGATTTTGTAAAATTGTCCATGTGCATGAAAGGGTGAAAAGTGGGCCATATAATATAAAATAGGAATTGGGAAAATAGAAATTACAAATAACTATGTAACTACTTGTGTGAGGGCAAAAGTATAAAAGGAGATATTTTTATTGTAAATGGGTTCTCTTCCTCCTCATACTAGAATCTAAGATGCATTTTATTTTATTTTATGTGTTTGTAGTTAAGTGTGAGTAATATTTTTGTAATTTGCAAAATAAGTCTTTCTTTCCTCGTACATTTACTTTATAAGAAAACTTTATGTTGCTGGGAATTATAGTGGGCTTTGTATCACAAATATGTAAGGGATATTACCAAACTTTGTGCTATTAATATTTTGAACATATATTTTATTTCTTATTTAAAAAATATTTTTTCATGGTTTGGTACTACATGTATGTAGAAGATATTAATAGACCTTGTGCTATTAGTATTTAATTCTATTTATTTACAAAATATTCATTTTATAAGGAAGAGAAATAAAACAAAGGAAGATCATCTTGTCAATGGTGATCTATCCAATGTTGCAAGGTTTTATCATTGTTTATTGGGCAAATTGACAAAGAAACTACATTGAAAAATACTTGCCAACAATACTTAAGATAAGACAATTAATCAACGAGTATGAGTTTGACATCTTCAACATTTTGGAAGTATGCTTGATTAAATCTAATATCAAACAGATTTCTAAATACTAGGGGTGCACTAAACTATTAATATATTAAAAAATGTTAATATCCATAATTCACAATGCAAATTAAGGCAATTATAAGTAAATATGAAATAAGAATCCCTAGTAATGAACACCACTTATTATATACACCAACCTATATATTAGTTATATTTAAAAGAATGTAAGGACATGTAATGATATCTTAGATGGGTTTTTCTTTTGACCCAACATAAGGGTATAAGGAAATAATGGTATAGGTACCTCAATTGGGTTTTGTTTGAACTATCAAAACTACCACTAAGACTGAGAAGTTGCAAGTGAGGCCCACATCTCAAAATAGTGTGAATAAGGTTAGCTACAAAAGATGTCTGATTGAGTATTTTAGCCAAATGCTCAATAATTCATTTCTAAATGAGTCCACATAATATTAAAAAAAGAAGGGTCCTTAATTTGGAAATTATATTTTTAGTTTTTGTAGCCACTTATATATAAGATTGGTTTCTTAAGCATTGGTCTAGAAAGGTCACTCCTTGAAGGGTGTTTAACTCAAGTCTTTTTATTTTCATTTATTGAAAGGATTTCAATCAATATATATATATATATAGATTTTGAAAATAAATAACACTTGAATCAAATTTGATTGATAATGGAGACATATAACAACTAGAGAAAGGTACTATACATGATCTTACTATTTATTATCACATATTGATTTGATCATACTATACGAAGCTTAAAACAATAAATTACACAATAGATAAAGCTATAATTGTGAATTGGAGTGTTTTTTTGGAAGATTTTGGGGGTCTATAATAGACCCAAACCCAAAACACTACCAAGAAATACATACAAAAAATAAATGAAAAAATTATGTAAACGACCCCCATAAGAATGTAACAAGCTGTAACAACCAAAAAAAAATAGAGCAACAAACTAAAAATGAATACTAAACAAGAGTACCATCATACATAACCCTACAAGATGATACTAGAGGAGACACAATAGAGCATCAAAACACTCATAAAACACCAAACTAGTAGGAAACCACATGTTTATAGCCGAGGACACAACCAACACACTACAACATTAGTTTTTGGATAAACTCCAATGAGCAGCACTAGAGCTAATTGTATTAATTTTTCCATTGATCATGGGCTCTACTATGAACACCTAACCCTAAAACAACCATTAAACTTTTTTTTTTGTGCACCTGGTAAAATTTTTTCACATGATCAGTGACGTTGGCGCAACACGCCCTTTGGTACCACAGGTTTGGGAGGGAGACTAGACCTCGTGACCTCTTGCGTACAATAGGATGCTTTAGCCAATCAAACTAGCCCCCCCCCCAAAAAAAAAACAACCATCAACCTTACCTACACTAGATCCACTCAATTTATTTTCTAAAATATGTTATTCTTTATTATTACAAATACTATAAAATTAATTAACATTGAATACATAGGCATACTACAATAATGTGTAATAATATTTGAATGATAAAAATAAAAAATAGGATTTTTTTTTATGATGAAATATTTATAGTAATATGGATGGCATACAAATACTAAAAAAGTTCATATAATAATGATCCATTAGCCAAAAAAAAAAAATCAACCCTAATATATCACATTTTATTCCTTTGTATTTTGTAGGAAGCATAAAATAGATTATATAGGTGTCCCAAATAAGATTTATGGGCATATTGCAATGCAAGGTTAACATTTTTTATAAATGTATTTAAGTGTGGAGGGTGTTGAAGAGCCCATGCAATGGTTAAATGGTTGCATCCTAGGAGAGTTACACCCCTCTATCTAAGGGTTGCACCTACTATAAAGGAGGTTAGGTCCCACCACATATTTTTTGTTTTAATTAATTAATTAATTAATTTATTATGATTTCTGTAGATCTCTTTTTCTTGTTTTAATTTTTTTTTTTTTTGGAAAATATCATAATAGGCATGAAGCTAGTCTCCTTGTGACCTTGCCAACGTTCTTCTCACCTATCTTAAAATGGGGATTGGAACAAAGTATGGGTGCCCAACAAAGCATGTAGATAGATGAATTTTGTTAAATGTTAAAGTTTCAATTGCCCATGTATAGATATATGCAAAAATGTAAAAGCATGACATGACACAAATTGTTTGACAAAATGCTTCAAAAGAAGTTTATTCCTACAATGTAAAATGTAGAAGCATATGCAAGGCAAATGAACCATTTGGAAAAAATACCACATGCAAAATACAAAAGCATGACAAGGCATATAAATTGTTAAACAAAATTCTTCAAAGATATTTAATTCCACATGTTACAAAAAGTAACAATGCAGATAAGACACATACACCAATATATCATTGTTTCAAGAGATCAATCCTTTCGAAAAAATCTTGAAGACATATATTTAAAGACATTTCAAAATTTAGAAACTAAGCAAAGGATTTAAGGATTGTGTGTATATATATTTCAAACTTATTTATTTATTTGGTTCCTTTTTCACATGAGACATTCGCTAGGTGCAAAACATATGCCAAAAAGAAGTAATGAAAATGCAACTTGAATCAAGCATAATATAACTAAATATATGATGACTTTCTTACTAGTTAGTAGATAGAAAAACAACAAAAATATACTTATCTGTTGATACTTTGGCTTTATCTTTCTTCAAAACATCACCCATCAATTTTTGTGGCAAATGATATTTTAGATATTACATTGCTCAAGGCATCCATTTCAGATCTTCAAGATATGAGATATCGTAGATTTATTTATGAATTAAAACTCCCACCCTCATCTCCCTAAATAAGATCGATAAAAAATATAATCTTGGCATGGATCAATTCTTTAGTTGGACTTGACATTGGCATTGAATGAAATGAGCAACATCACCCTTCCATGTTCACCTGTCCCCTCTCCACCAACCATTTGTTAAATCATTTACTATTATTTTTATAATAAGTTTGTTGTATTTGAGATTAACAAAGTTAAATTTATAAGATTTACTTAATCCTACAATTTTTTTAATAAATTTTATTATAATATGAGTAGTATATATAATAGTAAAATTGTTATAATTTTCTGTCTCTATCTATATATAAGAATATAGACATCCTTATATCTTCATGTATATATACAAATATTAAAAGATAAACAATTAAAAATATTATCTTTGAAATGTACACAATACCTCATATTTAAGTAAAAAATGAGTGTTTAGATCCACAATTACATGGTCATGTGTTGATCTTATGTATTCATTTTACATGTTAACTTCGTATATATTTCACAAATCACTTAAACTTATTTTGTTTACAATGTTTCCTCTTTAATATAATAAATTATTATAATTTATGAAATTGATATTAAATTAAAAAATTACATATAATCATTTTAATTAAATAATTAATATTGCCAAAAGTTAGTTGATTAGTACATTTAACTAGATAAAATGAAAATGAGATGTAACCCATTGAAATCAAATGTCGCAAATTTCAAATGGGGTTTAGTTGATGATGGTGACATCGTTCAATATGACTATGTTGGTTGGCCAACAAAGCATGTATATGATGTTCAGACTCTTTGGGGTTTTGAGCAAAAACAAGTAGCTTTCCACCTTTTTATAAGGAAAAAGATGAAAATTATAGTATTGGTTGCCTAATGTACATTTCAATGGTGATTTTGAAAATAGAGAAATGCTTTGACTAAAGGTTCGAACAATCTAGCTCTAGTCAAATCGATAATGTCCATGACACGACCTATATTGTATAGGTTGATTAGGATGGTTGACCACCTTATGATATTAACATGAATGACACGACCTATATTGTATAGGTTGGTTAGGATGGTTGACCTTCCTATGGTATTAACATGAACAAGAGTAACTTTCCCACTAGTTTTACTCCTATCACTATTATTCAATTGGTCTCTCAAATAAGTAATTTTCCAAATAATGAAATTGAAGCCAACTTTCTCTCACTTATAGATCATGCTTAATAGTTTGGTTGATGACATTTATATATAGTTCAAATTTTGTAGTTGTGGATATGATCACTACTCCTAATAGTTTTATATTGAAAATGTTTGCTTTTTAGGGTTAATCCTCTTTTTGTAAAGTTTAATTGTTAATGAGTTGGGTTGAGACTTCAATGCTAGATGTTCCCCACTTTTGTTGTCCTTTGGGTTAGTTTCTTTGTTGTACTAAGGATTGTTATATTGTGGTTGAAGAACTTTGTTTCATTTTTCAAGTTTCTCTATATATTTGATGTTTAGTTGAGTTTTATTTGTACAAATATGGTCACAATAATTGTCTTTGCACATACCTCATTTGCATGTTGGCGAATATTATCCTCCATAACACTCATCACCATTAAATTGAATTGCTAAAGGGGTTTAACCTAGTAGAACACATTAGTCTATCGAGTTGACAAACTTTTCATCATTGACCTTAGTTACCACCTTGACGTCTTTAACTATCAAGAACTAAATCCATGCAACAAATTAGATACCTGATAATCTAGATCAAAATTATGAATATGGGACCTTAATTGTTTAGGTGATAAATTAATTCAAGAGATCATTACAATCATTCACCCAACATTAATTCTAAAACTAAATACCTGCACCTACACCTAACCCTCATAATTAAATGCATTTGTTTAGTCAGATCCATGGGGATTTGATTCTTTGCACACACATGGTGACAGTGGTTCGAAAGGGTCTTGGGTAGATGTTAATTGTTATCATTGACCCCCAACTGTAAATTATGTTTTACCCTCAAAAGTCACCTAGACTTCTCGTAAGGAGTTCCACCGTCAGGCCCCGTAGCTTCAAATACAATAAATAACGTACAAAAGCGGAATTTTGAAACTGATATTTGAGCGCTCAAACATCCCACCGCTGCACAGTCAGTACCACGTGAACTGCTCTCCTCTTTTCGTGCGTACACCCCCACTCAACGAGATGACTTGGCATGCCACGCCATCTCAGAATGCAGGTAGTTGAATTTGAACTTGTACTCGGGGGTAAACTTTTTAGTTTTATCCATCTTTTGGTCGCAGACAACACAGGAAAACAGCGAGCATTTGCAAATCTGGTGTGAAGGTAAAACAAAATGCAGGGAGTAAACAACAGAAACCCGGAGACGCCCGCGCGAAGAAATGTAACACCGCCAGGGGGCCCCACCACGCTGGATCTCTTCAGCTGGTCCGATGCCTCTCCCCCTTCTCCTTCTCCTTTCCTTTCTGCTTCTTCCTCTGCTAAATCCCTCGCCGGATCTCCCCACTCTCGGAACCGTCAGGTACGCCTTTTCTTTTCGCCCCAAATATACCACCCCATTTTAAAACAGGCACCCAAAAGACAATCTCAGGAGGTGCATTTTTATTTATTTATTTATTTCTGTACAGCCTGCAGGTGGAATCAGCTCAATTTCATTCAACGAACAAGTAACTCCTGAACAAGAAGAAGCATTTCTCAATAGGTACGATTTTATCTTCCACGTCGTTGTAAATCTTTCAGTTTGTTTTTTCTTTTTTTAATTTTGATTTTATATTCATACTTGTATCTTGTTTCTCCGCTCGTAAATCTGGGACGATTTTACGGTTCCTGTCTTAATGTGTAGCTGTTCACTCTTATTTATTCCATGTTTGTTTCACCACAACATTTATTACATGTTTTATAGAGATATCTATGGTAGAGCCAGGACTTGACCCCGCGCTATGCTCCGGAGATATCATAAGTGTGGGATTCTTTAAAGAATGCGTTTTTCAAAATTTGAATGCTGAAATTTTTAAGCGGAAGGCGTTGATAATTTTTATAAGCATCTTTGGATTTAATAGAGTAATTTATACTTGAAAGCTGTGCCCTTTCGAAGTTCGGAGCATAATCACCATGTTTTAAAAGTTCTGTTGGTTGAAGAGGAAGGAGGTTTGGAAAATTTCTTATTATAGAATGATTCAGCATGTAGCTGAATATATTTAGAATTCAGGGTACATAATGCACAATGGGAAACCATGCCAATTCTTTATCGCATGTTTGTGGCAAAATTGCACATTAGGTCGTTTGCAAAACTTGCCTGGTATTTTTTTCTTGCACCAATAATATTTTTCTTTTATGTCAAGTAACTGTAACAGAAGAAGGTCCAACCTGCCCAGAGAAGTAACAATGACAGACAGCCCCCTTTGCTGGACAGACAGCCCTAACATTTGTTTGCTCCATTAACTATTGGGTCTTGTGGGTGAAATTGAAATCATATCTTTTCATCTACTGGGATATCCACAGTTTCCATTTTGGCCTGTTTAATCACCTCTGAACATGTCCTGGTGGGGGTCCATATAGTCATACCATGAATCAGGGTCATCACCACGAGAATAATTCCTGCCTTAGCATTACACTATGTCCTGCAGAAGATGCGTAAAAAAAGCTATTTCTCCATGTGTAACAAGTTAATAACCTTTCAAAATACATTTCTGGAGTGCCACTAGCTTTTGACGTTCTAAAGTTGAAACTCTTTGAGTTAAAAACCTGTTACAGCAGTCTCTACGATCAGTTTTGTTGCTTTTAAATGATAAGGGCAGCTTCAGGCCTTTCAGCTGTTTCATAATCTTTTCCATTACTTTTACAATATTTTTAATATATATCCATTTTGGCTTAAAAAAGGAGCATCTGGTTTCCATTTGATACGAATGTTTTCGACCAATCCCAAAACTTTGGGTTCAAGCATGACCTGTGCAATGCAGGAAATATCCGGGACATTCAGAAAGATTATACAAAAAGAGACAGATTCCATTAGTAAGTTTATTAAATGCCATTTTACATCAATTCTGCTTCTCAAACAATTACAAGTTTACGTCCTTTTATCGAATTAGTTTTGTAGACGCACAGCTTAATACCAGTCTACTTCAGTTTTCTCTTGCATCATCACATCAGGTGTGGCCAAAACTGATCCCCATGTTTTCACTAGCGACTTTCATTGAAATACAATGGCTGTCTGTAGATTATGTCTTAATAAGCCAATGCAGGATTTTTCATTATTACTTCGCAGATGGAGTATATGCAGCATATGTTTTTTGTATCTGAGCTATTAAGATTTCATGGAGGTTAGGATAATTGACCCTTTTAGTTTCTGCAAAATAGAAGGTTCCAAACATTCCATATGTATTTGTAGTTTTCCATTCACTTCGTCAAAAGGTCAACTTTTTTGATGACTGGTTTTCTAGCTTTATTTGCACACTTTTTAAAGGCATTCATGAATCTCACGGGACTTTTGGTTTTAATGAAGGGTAGTACATTAAATTCCAGAGTAATTTTGTCATCACAGGGACTTTCATGTTTGATGTATCATAGCCTTTTTTGCTAAAGTCCTGTTTTATGAAGGATAAAGATAGAAAAGAGTCTGTATATCTGATGTAAGTATAAACCCTGGAATCGAATCCTTGCTTGGTGTTGTATGTTTCTTTGGCAAATTTGTAGAATCTCAAAAGAGCTAAAGCTGTTGTAACTCAACCTGTAGGTGAATTATGGGAAACTTGTAGGTGAATTATGGGAAACTTGGAATATTTATCACGGAATTTTATTTTCTCTTGCTCTTGAGTCTAATCCACAGTTTCTTTTCACAGAAACACAAAATTTCTACTGAAGCTATTTGATTTTGTACAGTCCCATTTCAATTCCATAAGTTGAACTGTCTTTTTATGATTATTATTTATCCGTCAAGACGCATGTTTGCATTTTATTTTTGTATGCATGCTCATTATACATACGTCAGACATGTCTTGGCTCTTGTGCTCTACATATAGTTCTCGAACATGTATTTATATATCAGTTCAACTTATTTTCAACTGTTGCTTGCTTGTATAAACTTGCTCCTTTTTCTTTTTCTCCTTAGTATTAGAGTTATTTAGTCCTAACACTCTGATTGCATTTTTATTGGTTAAGAAATCACCTTAAAAGGACATGCATGTGGAATCAGATTAACTAATTACAGCAAATATTGAATTGTTGGTTTGAAGTCGTCTAATGATTGTTTGCATCTTTACTTTGGTTAATTTGTTGTATGTAAATGATTTCAGTACTAAGAAAAAAGTGGGCAGGTTTAAAGCATTTATCTATTTTATAAATTCTGCATATCTATAGCTGAATTCTCTTCAATCATTATAGTAGCTATATCAATTCTAATTTCAAATTATTGGTGTCATTCCTCCATTGGTTCATCTTGCTGGTTTTGTTGGACGCAAAGTAAATTGTGATCTGCATTATATGCATGGGGAGTATTTTCTTCTTTGTTCTTGTAAGATCTTTTTCAGTTATGTCTTGTATAGACATAGAGTAATGGAGACAAATTTGTCTCTTCTTGTATGGTTGATTTTTTTTTGGTAGTTCAACATGTGTGTTATCCAATCAAAAGGCATGCCCACCAGTTTATTGCAGATAGAATGCTCTTTTCTAAAATAAAATATCATATATATATATATATATAAAATATTCATTCTTAAACTTCAAGTTCAATATGAAAATAATGATATCAAGTTCATCAATTATTTTTAATTATCAAGTGGATTTTCTAAACCATCAATTTCATCATCATCATCATCATCGATATTAGATGATGTAGGACCATTAGATGAACCAAAAGTAGTGCTACTGCCATTGCCACTTGCACTAAAAGTGTGTTGGCTTTTGGAATCTTCAAGTGTAACATGTTGGGAAGTGGAAGCATCCAAGTTAGTATGCGTTGGCTCTATATCCCACAATTTTGTGTCCCCTTGTAGCCATGTTTGTGCAAAAGGTGGTGCAAGTTGGAATGCACATACACTAAGTTCTCCATTCTTTTTGAGTGCAATCTATTGTGTTCTATTGAGTGGATGAAAAATATGTGCTCCAATTCCTCTCAAATGTAAATGAACTAACAACGTATGAAGACAAAGTATAGAGATAGACTTATACATTATAAAAATAAAAAATATTAAAAACTATAAATGAAAGTTGAAACTTTAAAGACTAAAACCTAACAATTTATTAAACCCAATTGTGATAAAACTTTGATTGTGAGGGGTTGTAGGTGTTGAAATTGTTGGCCATGGAAGTACCACCACTTGTGAGCATCCTATTTAAATTTATCACAAATAGTCTCAATACTTTGACCATTTGAGTGTACAAAATCAATGAACTCATTCGTGACTGCATCTTGCAAATTAGGATCAAGGAAGAGTCTACAAAATGCTGCCTGTGTAAGGTACTTGATCCCAATGGTCTCGCAAGGAGATAGTGTTTGGAGATTCAAGCACACAACAATAATTGATGAAGGAGACAGTAGTACTCCCAAATTTGGAATTATAGATAGTTAATGAAAAGCACAATACAAGGAGTTTCTGAATTATTGCGGATGCAATATTCTGGAAGATGTCTACTGACGGATAACAGTCCTTTTACGGTCTGAATTATATGGTGACCGAACAACATAACACATAATATATATCTCAACAGCAACACTTAGAATGATTGATCTGGAAATTCAATAGATTCAATAGTTAATATAACATGAACTCTTTCAAATCGGTATATCTTTTACAGAATATACAACTTACAACCCAGGCCGATTAAGAGATGCGATCAATCGGGATAACAAATACAGTAGATAGTGTCCGCCAATGATGTGGAATTACATCGTCCGAGAGTGATCGCGATGTGCAGGTTGCCCCGTGCTGAGAGAGGAAGATAGGCGTCACTGTGCTAACGGATGGATATCGAGAGACTGGTTTTCGACGCCCTTTGCAGTGGCGCCTCAACGCCTAGTTTGCTGCGTGCAGAGTTCGTGATGCGAGCTGAAGGAGTTGACGCCTGGAGTAGGAGTTTGGCATGACCTTGAAGCTTTGCCGATAACGTTGTGCTAATTGCCCACTGTCCGCTGTGTGTGATGTCGCCCGAACATGGCGTTGGTTAGCAGACTATCGATTGATGCCAATCCCCCGTGATAGGAGCCGACAATGTTGTGATGGAAACTCCCGATGGTAATTCCTTGCCGCCACTCGTGTGCGTCTCTTGGCGAAGGATGCTATAATCGCTTCGCACAGCCAAAGGCTCTGCCTGTAAATCGCTCATCGGTCCAAGCTTCCCCTTCTGCGAATGTCAGGCTTGAATGATCTTGGGGAGCAACAGGAAGTTAGCCACGAATATCCTGGAGTATCGAATAGCAGAATCACGGGGGTACCGTCCTACCCTGTGATGAGCCGGAGGTTTTTGTCTCCAAAGCCACACCCAACATTAAAGTCCAAAACCGTGATGATCAAAACCAGGTAGAAATGTTCATATAAATATGAAATAATAGACGCCTTCCCCAAATGGGTCGACCAGATAGGACATGCTTAAGTTAATAAATTTAGATGTTATTATTTAATAATTTAAATTTATTAAATTATTTAGTATTATTTTAAATATTTATTGAATTCAAATTAGTGTTTTAAAAACATTGTTCCCTCCAACTTGAAATTAGCCCTCAATCGGGGATGGGGACATGACACCTTGTACCCTTGCTGGCATAGAAAGAATCTTTTTGTGTTCCATTTGTCTTCAATAATTGTGTGCACTTGTTTGAAGAAATTTTTGTCAAGGTCTTGCCCTTCCACATTTATGATGCTCTTCATCTTCTCAATCATTGTGTTGATGCCATCATATATCTCTCCCAAACAAGGCTTGTCCATGTCAACATGATGAATTATGTTCAAAATGAGCTTGGTGAAACTAAGAAGATACTTCACAAGATCCCACCAAAAGTCATCTAGGATCATCCACTTAATATTTGTTGCCCTTTCAATGTTTCTTTGATTCCCTATGAACCAATTTTAGCTAATCACTATGCTAGAAAGTGCTTCCAAGTTGTCTCAAGATGATTGTGTTAGAGGTGAAATAGGTCTCAACAACCTATTCAAAAATAAAAAATTAAAAACAAACTTTAAAGAAGACTTATAATACATGGTCAAATTATGACTTAAGTAACTAAGTTTAAAAAAAATATTCAAGTAACTAAAGTGAAATTAAAGTATATAAAATTGTGTACTACTTCATTTATCTTTAATAGCTCTGATTTTGAAAATGATCAAAAAATGCTTTGCTACATGTGGTGGTTGTTGATGAACATTTGGATATCCTCAACCTTTGCATATGTCTCTTTGATCCAATCAATTTATTTCCCGATCTTTTGTAGCATAAGATTGATAGAGTGGACCTCACAAGGTGTCCAAAAGATGTGTGAATAGCTTTCCTCAGCCATCAACCTAGTAGCTTTACAATTCTTTGTATTGTTCATTATGACTTGAACAACACTAAGGGGTCCCACTTCCTCAATGGTTGCAATGAGAATATCAGCAATAAGTTGGCCATCTTTCACTTGCCACTCACAATCCATGACTCTCAAAAACATTGTCCCTTTAGGGGAGATTGCTATAATATTTGTCAAGGACCAATTTTTAGTGTAAACAATGGGCACTCTTGTCTTGACCCATGAATCTCTTATAGGCTTCAATGAAATCTTGTACGAGTTTGATCTCTTTTGCCAATAAGGTGACATGTAGCTTCTCATAACCCAGGCCCTTGTACACTTTTGGAGACTCATTAATATTTTTCACCGTTTCTTGCCAATATGGTGAGCAAACAACATTGAAAGCTAACCCATTTGCATGCATACATCTTGCTATGTGTTGATTGGTAATGTCTTGAGTCTCAATTTGAAATGTAGTTTTTGAAGTCCCTTTGGTCTTTTGTTTGTAGTGAGTTCTTCACTTTCAGGAGGGGCCAAAAATGTGTGGTTCTCTACAACAACATTGGGATTAGATGGGGTATTAGGGGCTTCATTCTCTTTGATCTTCTTTTTGTTAAGGGGTGTTCTAATCTATGACCTGCTATGTCATTTGCTTGCTCTTGCTCCATAATATATTCTATCAATTGCTTCAATGGCACAAGTACACCATTCTTTTCAAGGCAAGCTAGCGAGCCTTCTCTAGGTATTTCATGCATATGGGTTTTCACCCAACTATATGAACTTGAATATCTAATATTACATCCTTGGTAAATCCAAATGTAACCCCGACCACTTGGAACCGGTTGTATCATATCAACATACTTCCATAGAGGAGTACGTGGATTTGTTTTGATTTTTAGGTCAAGCTATAGAGCTAGAATTAGCTGCCATTGTGATTCCTATGACAAGAAATTTTATAAACAACATATTTAAAACAAAAAGGAAAAATAAAATAAAAAATAGATATATAAAACCTAGCTTGATACATTCATAGAAGAATTAAAGAAACCTGGAAAAATAAACCAAAGAGTTTGTTTCATGTTTGTAAAACAAAAATAGAAGAAAAAGTGAAGAAAATTTACCTCTTTGCAAAAATATTCTTCTATGGCTTCCTTGGCAGCCAATGGACACTTGTAAATACGTAGGAATGGTAATGCAATCATTGTAGAAGTGACAGAACCTTTAAATATCAATCTTTAACTCCCTTTGTTGAATCAATAAGCAAAAATGAATGTAAAGCCTCTTAGAATGATATTTGCGAAAAAAAGAAAAAAAGAAAGATGAAGTTAAAATGAACTTGTTTTTGGTGTTTGACATGTTTTAGAAGTGACGTTTTATGGTTTAAAATCTATTTTAGGGTGCTCAGGTCAAAGCAAAAAAAATTACGGCACAAGGACAGATGGGTTCGCTTGAGTTTCCCCTAATTTGTCCTGGGTTTTCAGATAAACCCAACTTCAAAAACCTAGATCCTGTCTGAATTCACAGGCTGACTGCACCCGGATTTGGTTAGCCTGTAGGCGGATCCAGTAACATTGAATAAATAAGCTTTACCACAAATAGATGGGTACTATATTTTTTTCAATTTTCTAGGCCTTTTTCTTTTTCTTTTTCCTGACAGATACATGGTTTCTCAGATGTGTTGACCTTAAGATTCTTGAAGTTCCAATTTACGACTGACAAATTCACATTTTTAACAGTATTCAGGTCATTGCTATATGTTCCTTCCATTCAAGTCTCTGTGTTTGTTCTGATTTTGTGAGCTCCACTCTATTCCATCTATTTAAGTACTTTTGTACTTAATGTTCTGATTGTATCTTTTCGTTTGTTTATTATCAACAGTGTGCTTGTGTAAACCAACTGTGCAATGCACAAGCCAGTCTTTGCTGGTTCTGTCATATCCCCTAAAGTATGACATTAAAAACCCTAACGTAGAAATATGAATGAATAAAAAAATAATAACAATATAAATATCAAAAAATATAGATATAGATATTAGCAATTTAATATCTTTATAATTATAATTATCATAAGATAATATTCTAATTATAATTAGCAAATATAATAAAATAAATATTAAAAATTTGATATTATAATTATAATTATTATAATATAATAATATAAAATATACTTATGAGCTAATATAAAAATAATATATTAATAATACAAAATATGTATAATAACATAATACATATATTTAAAAAAAAGGAATAATCAGTGACTATGATATGGAGACAGCGCTTGAATAAGGAGCAGTTAAAATAATAATGAATGCAGCAATCAATGAGTATAATGTAGGTCATGCGATTTCAATAAAAGGCAGAAATTAAGATAGTTAATTGCAGCGATTGGTATTGTTAAGGGCTGCGATCCCTATTTGATGTATTATGAAGCATTAGTTAAGGGAAGTAATCAAAGTTAAAAGAAACAAATCTTATGAAAGCAGCGCTCCAAAATAAGGACGAATCATGAAGAGATGCCTCTCCATATAAAGACATCTCCTTATGATGAGCTGTCTTTTAAATGAGCTGCCAAGCATCGCATCTATTCAATAAGTCGCCTTCCCTTGTGAAGATATAAAAGGAAGGGTAAAGTATAATTTGAAAGGTAAGTTTTGGAAATGAGCAAATAGAACAGATATACATCAGTTTTGGATCGGTGTGTAGTGTGGAAGAGTAAAAGTAATATCAGAAAAACATGTTCAGATATGCACCTGAAGATTTAGTAGAAGATCATTATAAAGAACAATATATAGCAGATTTATAAGAGAAAAATATAAAGAGGAGATACATACAGATTTAGAATAGATAAACAGACAACTGAGAGAACAGTCCATGCAGACATAAGGAAGTTTATGATGGAGAGATGAGAAAGAAGTCTGCTTTCAGATAGCAGCAGCAATTAATGTAATCAGAGATGAGAATGCATTCAAATAGATATGCATTTAATATATATTGTTGATAAGCAAGGGATATAAGGGGAAGAGCAAATCATCATGGAATGGAAAGACAAAATAAGGGATCTGGAATATATATTCCCTGAGCATTAAATAATTCAATAACCAGGGAAGTAAGTTTAATATATAAATCATATAAATGGTAATTAGAACTAGAAGTATATATATTAGATATGTACGATTTTGTAATAATGTTGCTTGCAGCAATTATTAATTCTTACTGGAGGGGGGGGCACAAGATGAGCCTACATGGGCCAAAGGGGTATTGCCTTTGGGCCTAGAAAGTTGGCTACCAGGACATCCTTCACAATCTCATTCCCCTATCATGGTGTAGCAAAATAAAGAGATTATTCATGAGGGAAATGGAAAAGGATGACAAGATAAGGAAATAACGGACTAGGTATGCCACCCCATATGAATGGCATGCGCCACATGGTGCCACCTCATATGAATGGCATGTGCCACATGAGGCTAAGGAGGATGGTATATCTGTCCTTGGGCCTAGAGAGGTTAAGATGCCCCCATCGAGTCATTCTCATCCATGTTCCCCATGGTTGAGGATCCCTAGGATAAAGTAATAATTGGATTAACAAATTTACTATGGATTTACTAATGTTCAATCATGATACTCTACTTGTTAAGTTATTATTGTAATTGATCTCCAACTTGTTTGCAGGGATTAAATCAAACCAACGTACCTTCTAATTCTTTTATTGCTTGGGAAATTGATAAATTGGGATAAAGCGAGTATAATTTATTAAATATTAAATGTAATATTAATGGTCATCTTAGCTTTATTTACTTTGTAGTTAGTCATAAGTTAACCTATAATTAACTTACTCTTTAGCTTTCGTTTGCTTCAGTTTACGTTTAGTTAACTCTTTTAGTTTAGCTTTAGTTTGCTTTCAATTACGTTTAGTTAACTCTTTTAGTTAACTAAATTGTCTCCCTAATTTGTAGGGTTTGTAAAGTCTATAAGAGCACGGCTCTTCTTTAATAAAGATTATTTGATTATTTTATCAAATCATCATGGTATTAGAGTGGATGATTTTGTTCTGTTTTTTTTTTAGGTGATTTTGTATCTTGTACGTGTGAGGGTTTTTGAAAAACGTTTTCGTCATTTCATGCCCTTTGGTACCCGCGCGTTTGTCTACAAGTGATTCTTGCACCGTTTCCATCACAAATCTAGCCCATATGACTTGAAAATCGTGTTGATTCCTTAAGCCATGATTTTACAGTTTCAGGCTGCGACTCTTCATTTTTTGGCCGCAATTTTGCTTTTTCAAGTCTTATTTTTTTATCGTGTTTCTTCTGGTTCAAGCCTTTCAAAGCCTTGATAGGGTTTTAAAGGTCACGATTGAAGTTTTAGACGTCGCGTTTTTTAGTTTCTGGGCAGATTCATCATTCTCTGGCCAAGACTTTTAAGTATTTTCAATGCACGATTCACTAGATTTCTAGTGCATTTTTCTGGGGATTTTTCATGCACGTGTTTTCTGTTTGTAGGGTTTCTTTTTCTAAGTGAGGATTCCAGGTTTGTTTCCCTATCATTCTTTTGGCAACTAGATGAATTTTTTGGCGATTTTTTATCTTTCTTACATTCAAAATCGTGATTTTTGCACAATGTGGGTGTTGTAACCTGCATTTACTGTGACAAATTTATTTTTTGCTTGCAAATTTCTGATCAGTTTTGGTGGAATTGGCAAAGTTGTTGAAGATTTCTGAAGTTCGTGTTTTCATGGCAGCTTAAGGGTTATTTGTTTTGGAGCTAGTTTTGACAATTTTTTGGGAAAATAAAAATTTGCAAAGAGTTTTCAAAATTTTTTTTCTTCAAAAATTTACACAGAGTTTTGAGGGTTTTTTTCTACAAAAATCTTAAAGTTTTTGAGCCTATTTTTCAAATGATTTTTGAAAAATCGGAGTTGTGCCAGCTGATTGTCTAGTATTTTGCCAGCTGATCATTGAGTTACCTCGTTTTTTGTGCTTTGGAAAACAGGAGGGATGGCATCTTTGTCCAATATTATGTTGGAAAGTTCATAGAGGTTCAATGGAAAGAATTACAACACGTGGATGCAGAGGATGCTTACCATCTTTGAGTACCGGTGTTTGGATGAGCTTGTTCTTGGTACAAAAGTTCGTCCCACTGCTGCTCGGAAGGATCAGGACAAGTATGATGGAAGTAATAGGGAGGCAGTCATGCTTCTTAAATTATCTATCGCCGATGAGATGTTACCAGAAATACCATCTGGTAAATTTGTTGTGAAGATCTGGAAGCATTTGAAAGATCTTCATGAGACCTCAGACAAGGGAAGGGCTTTCTTTCTGAAGAATATACTCTTTTCTATTATAATGGATGACCAAGTGTCTTTGCAGGAGCACTTGATGAAAGTAAAAAATATTCGTGATCAATTGGAGGCCATTGGTTGTAAGATAGAAGAGGAGGATATGGTGGTGATCACTTTGAAAAGTTTGCCACATTCCTACAAGCACTTCATTGAAATGCTCAACATTACATCCACCAATGTTGACTTGAAGTTTGATGAGATGCGCAACAAGCTTTTGTAGCAGGATCGGTGGAAGAAGCAGTTAGGGAGCATCAGTGAGTCACCTAGTGTTGAACAAGCATTTACTGCCAACGACGTTAGCAAAGGCAAGTCCACTCAGCAGAAAGGACAAGGCGATTCGGAGGAGGGCTCCAAGAAGTCTTTTACTTGCCATTACTATGGGAAGATTGGTCATATACATAGGTATTGCAGAAAGTGGTTGGTTGATGAGAAGTCCAACTAGGAAGCATCTCAGAAAAGTGCTCACGTAGCGGAGCAGACTGAGCAAAAGGAGTTTGCACACTATGCATAATGATGACCAGCACAATATGGGTAGACTTAGTTTTTTGTTTGTATGATGACCATTAAGGGAGGGTATTAAATATTAAATGTAATATTAATGGTCATCTTAGCTTTATTTACTATGTAGTTAGTCGTTGTAGTTAACTTACTCTTTAGTTTTCGTTTGCTTTAGTTAATGTTTAGTTAACTCTTTTAGTTGAGCTTTAGTTTGCTTTTAGTTACGTTTAGTTAACTCAATCGTCTCCCTAATTTGTAGGGTTTGTAAAGTCTATAAGAGCAAGACTCTTCTTTAATAAAGATTATCTGATTATTTTATCAAATCATCATAATTCCTAATAGGGACATTATAGGTTCATGGTCCTTCGCTTGCTCTCTGTTGCATTAATATCTAATGCAATTTTTTCAGTTCAAACCATATAAGCAAATATCTTTTATAAGGCTTTTTTGGCATACCAAAAGATAGAGGTATTTTCAATTTATTGGGATATTATTGGGAAAAAAAGGGAAAATATCAGGAACCCAAAAAATGCAGCAAAAGGGTTGGGGGCCCTGGCTCAATTGGCTAAAGCATCCTGGGTCACGAGGTCCACTCTCCTCCTGTCCCCATGGTATAGGAGGGCGTGTCACACCAATGTCACTAGTTATGTGAAAAAAGTTTACGAGGCACACTGCAGTTTATAGGGGGCGCTACCCGATTCCTGTAGTCTAAAAAAAAATGCAACAAAAAAATGGAGAGAAATTACTGATGTTTTTTCACAGTTAAAGCCATCCTAATTGCATAGGGAGTGAGAGAGTGAAAGTAAATGAGAGGTTACACTATGAATTTTTATCATTATTTTTGAAATTGCTGATTACAGATAATTGTAATATAAATCTCTCTAACAATGTTAATAATTAATTATGCCAGAATGATAATGAACCTTTCATGCAGTAAAACACAACTAAGGTAAATAAGACCTGTTAACCCTATCATTCTCTTTAACTATCAAATCCATGAGACTAATCTATCTATACACAAAATGGTAACTACAGTGTTAAAATTGATGACAGCAGTATCCCTAACCTCGTCAAATACCTCTTAAGTTTGTAGCTATGGCAACAATCATGGCTGGCATTTAAAACCAGCAATGAACTGTATTAACAACAATGCTTTATATTAATCCTCATGATCAGCAATATTTTCTATAATGTTATGACAGCAGTAATGATGCCCATATTAATTGATGACAGTACTATTAATAATGCTACTGAATACTGTACTGATCAAGAATGATACAGATCACAATAGTGACAGGATGCTACTGTTTAGTGATCATAAGAAGACTACTGATCACAGTAGGATGGCTATGTCAAAAGACAAGATTGACGATAACAATCTCAACTGATACAACATTGTTAACAGCTGAAATTTTAAACAATGAAATTTCCCAAACAATGACCTCAATAATACAATTATTTCTACAAATGAAGTAATGACAAAACAATAACCGTTGATAAGTAGAAATGGCAGCAAGTCAATGACAACACTAACATCTGTGGTGCAATAATAATGACAAGTCAAAGGATAGCATAATCATTTGACCGTTTTATCTAGTTACAATTATGCTCGCGAATCATAAATAATGGCAGCAGTGTTCGCTGTTATCAAAGTCAACAGTCGTAATCATTAATCACAATAACAACAGTCACATTCCCTATTCACAAGGTTTTCAAACCTGATTATATTGAATTTATTCACAATTGCAGATAACTAAGTTCATTTTTGAAATAACAACCGCAATGATTGCTGTTGTCCCTTGGCAACAGTTCTAACCGTTATTCAGTAATGGAAGCTGGAAATCTTAACAGCTACTTGCTGTTCAAGGTGTATTACACCTTAATAAAAGTTCCAGAGAAGACTGATCAAAATGTTGTAGGTCTGAGGCATATATATAGCAATACTACCAGCAATATATTTGTGAAAATTTTGTTCAAATCTGCAGTCAACAATATTTTGAAAAACTCGAAATATTTTCTGGAAAATGTAGGGAACCCTGCTGAAAAAAGATATATTTGGATATGTTGTGATATTTTAAAGATATCTGCTTCTATGGACTTCAAACACTGGTTGAAATGAAGTAAGCTAACTGAAAATATAAAGCAATTATTGGGCAAAATGCAAACTTTTAAGCACATCAATTTGGATTTCCTTTGAAGGATTAAAAATCTTAGTAGGAAGGACAATGAAATCCATGTTTGCAACCCAAAGATTCTAGAACTCAATGGTGATTCAAATGAGCATGAAGCTTTGAGAAATTCTTTTTGAGAAGGAAATTGGTATTCAGGTTGGGGAGGAAGATCTTAGCATGGCTCACCTAGGTCTAGTTTGCTTGGTTTAAGTATAAATATTAAGCCAATTGATATAGCTGAGTAAGACAATGAGCCGGCATAGGAGTATTTGGTGGAACGAAGTGTTTCACTACATGTCATGTTATAATGCATGAGTCTTGAGGAGAATCAAATCTCCAATTCCTTCAAGAATTGTTGTCAATAAGCAAATCTATTTAAAAATATTTCAGGTATCTGGCATTGATTTAAAATTATTGTATTGATATGCGTAAGGTATAAAGAATCTTCACCTAGCTGTCTGAGTGATATCATCCAATGATTTATAGAAAGCTCAAAGCAACAACTAAAAGTAAAAGGTGATTTATAGAAATTTAATAATTTATTACAATTATGTAGGAAAAAAACTATATTATTATAAACTTGGAGCTACAAGATTAATGACATGTAAAATTTCCTATTGATGGGGATCAATTGTTTAACCTATAGTGGATATATGATAGAAAACCAAGCTACTTCTTTCTTTGGGATATACAAAATTGTATGTTAGTGCTCAAGGCCACTTTTATACATCATGGTGTCATGAACAATGTCATTACTAGCACCTTCATTGTTTTTAAGAAGTACAGTGGGTTTGCCGTGTTGGGTGAAAATTATGTAATCAGCTTTTCGATAGATTACACAACTTGGACTTCAGCCACATCTATGTGAGATGTGAATCTCTCCTCTCGGAAAGGGGAGGCGCCCTTCTTACTGCTAACAGAAGCGATAGTAAATCAAACAAGTAATTACAAAATGTACATGAAACTTACGAAGTGGGGGGGGGTGTGTTACATTCATCCTTCTCTCTTTTTTCAGAGATGTTTACAATGCTTCACCGTTGGAAGTCCAGAATTCTTAATAACCTTAAACTAACAACTAGCAGTAATACCGATATCTCTATCTCGTCAAAGCGAAGCGTAGAGATACCAGAAGTGATTAATAACAAACAAATAAAGTAAAAAGGGAAAGCTCATGAAGGCACAAAGTCGTTCCGTAGCTTTTTCAATGTTGGATATGTGCAGAGTGTACCGTTTGTCACGTTAGAAGCACAAAGTCTTCTTAGACGCAGCAATTCCTCGAACAGCATGAACGATTACAAGCACAAAGTCTTGTAGATCATCCAACAAAAGTATCCAATAGCACGAACGATTACAAGCACAAAGTCTTGTAGATCCTTCGACAAAAGTATCCAAGAGTATGAATAATTACAAGCGCAAAGTCTTGTAGATCATTCAACCAGAACATGCAAGAGCATGAATGATTACAAGCACAAAGTCTTGTAGATCATTCAACCAAATGATAAACAGAAATACAAATGCAATCTAAATAATAAATGTAACACAAAGTTTACATAAACTACTTAGAGTCCTTCAGATTCTTCAAACTAATCACTACCAAATAAGATCAACTCACAAAAGTATCGAATCCAACGCAAAGTTTGGCTTGCAATCCTTTTCTTTATTAATCGAATCTCATTCACAAAGCATGAACGCAAAGTTTCACAAATTTGCTTCAAAAAGGGCAGCACTTCGTTGCAAAACACTAAAGGATAATTTACAATGAAAATCCCTCACATTATATAGAAAGAGGGATGAGCAAAATTAGGAAAGGGATTGAGAAAATCAGGGAAAGTTAGGTGAGCGATTTTAGGAGATCTCACCTAACTTTGACCAAAGTCAAAGTGTAATTTGTTTTGAAAATATTACATCTTTGAGCTTGGTGTAATTACAATTTACAAAAAGACATTCGAAAATGTCGAGAAATATTTACAAGATGCATAATGGGATGCACCGGAAATGTCTAACACTGGAGAATAGGGGGCTGCTTCACGTTTCTTTGCATTGGGCGCGGAAGTCTTCAAATTTCCTCCTAGTCTCTTGCACGAACTTCTCATCCGACTAACGGTGTAATCCACAATGGTGTGAATTTCGATCGATCTCATGGCAGATGAGTGAACCTTCTTGCACCTGTAAGATGCGCCTTCAGGTTATCCAATGTGAGCCTTGTATCACAAATGATGTTTAGTGAAGCTTCTGAGAAGTCTGAACTGTCAATCAATTTCATGATGGCTTCCTTGAAGATCTGGGATATTTCTGTGGCCGGCAGGAAGATACGATTTTCCTCAAGAAGTTGACCAGGCAACTCTTTGATACTTTTGTCAAGAATGGTGCGATGCCCGTCGACATCTTCCTGTACGGTAGAAGATCTTGTGTGAGAGATTGAACCCTTGTTGTAGTTTCATTGATTCTCTTACCTCTAACTTTTCTTTGGGAATTACCCTAACCTCCACCAATTTGCTGAGCTTTACCTGTTTCATTTCCGACCATGACAACAGGCATTTTTCCATGTCTCTGCGCTCCTGGGAAAGTACACTCTTTTCTTTATCAAGCTCTGTGGTGAGCTTGGCCAACATGGTAGTTTTCTCATCCGCAACCAAAATTATCTGAGATCCGTGTTCAATGATCTTTCAACAAAATCATATAACACCACTTTGGAGGCAAATTTCGACTTTCTTGACAGTTGGGTCTTCAATATTTACCAACACGGTGGTTGTGCATTACTTGAGAACCGAGTCTCTTTACAACAAGGGCATAATGCTCGCCCCTGTTTGTACATGTTACGAGCTTGCTCTACTTTATCCACCTTCAGCCAAGATATCCAAAGTGACTTGCGCATCGGCTTTTGCACTTTCGTTGGTAACCTTGCCAAGCTGGACCTTTGTTACTGTGTAGTCCTCCATATTGACATCACCTTCTTCATTCGGTGGTATGCCAATTTCAGCATACTTGTGGCCATATTTATCAACGTTCAGCCTTGAGTATACTTTTGCCTTTTTCTTCCCTTTGGCTTTTGGAAGAACTATCTCTTCGAGGTCGAGCTCCTCCGGAGAAATCATTTGCTTTTTACGCTTTGACACTTGAGATATTAGCCAAGGAGGAAGAAAAGAAGTGTGAACTTCTAGATTTATTGTCAATTCAGTCGCCATTGCTACTTTTGAAGTTATTGTCACATTTGAACTCACCATTGGTATCGTGACAATTGGAGAAGTGTTTGTCATCATTGCTCCTGTAGTTGACACATTGAGCTGATCACGCATTGACTCATTCATGAAACGATTGAATTCGTTTTCAGAAGTGATATCATACGTTGGCGAAGACAAGCTATGAATGGACGATGGAGGGCTTGATAGTATATCAACCGTATGGATGCTTGTCACTTAAGGAGTATCAAGCTAGGTTGATGCTGCAGGGATAGGAGGTATCTCGACTGCAGGAATGCATGTGGTAGGAATAGGTGACGAGGGAACAGGAGGTGGAGGAGTTCTTGAATCTGGAGGGGTATGAGGAACATTTGAAGTCACAGGCGATGATGTTCTGGGAATTTCCTCAACTACATTCTCAGAAGGAGAAGTAGTTATTTCTTGATCATGCCCGGGTTCCTGTTGATCACCCGCTTGTCTCTCCGATTCTGGGTCACCTTCAAAATCACCTTCAGATTCTTCTTCAGGATCTTCATCAGACTCTTGCTCGCTTTCAGAAACCTCTTCGGCATCGGAGTCTGCTTCTGCTGAATCTTCATCTTCAGCGGATTGGTCGCTTGAAGTTTCTTCTTCATCGGAATCTATCTCTTCTAGAATAGGCTTTTTACCCTTAGAACGAGATGGATTAGATTCCGTGATTTCTGTCTCTCGGACAGCCTGGGTATCTTTCTTGCCAACAGTGAACTTGATCCTAGGACCTCTTCGTGAAGAAGTGGGAACGGCCGCTAATTTATTTTTGTCGCGGAGTTCTTGCTGTTGGCGAGCTTCTGCTTCGGATTCCTCTCCTTCTGAGTCTATTCTGAAACTTTTCATTGCATAACCATGTTTATGTAACCATTCTTTTGTGTTGGCTAGGGTTGGCCTCAACCTTTCTCTCACGTTGGTAACTTCTTTCCTAGACCATTGTATTGCAGGCAACGGCCTCTTAGCAACGCCTTGCTCATCATAGACAACATTCATGATATCACCTGGATCTTCAAAATCCTCTGGTAGGTCAGCAGTACCAAGATCTCTGATTTGTTGAACCGTCAACCTGCAATAGTCCATTTTACGAATGGCTTCATCTCTGCAATCTGCCCAGATGTCTTCAAAACGGTACCTGTGTTGGTGACCCTTTTGCAACTTTTTTCTGACATCTCAGTAGTCGAAATCAAACCTATACCTGTAGGTTTTGATGGTCATGATCTGCATTTCAGCATAGACAGACTTAGCTTTTTGTGCAGTTTGGATAGTATATCGGCCGATGGTCAGTGGGAACTTGAACCCACGCTTGTGGTTGCTCCTTCGTTCTTTTTGCACTAACATCAACTGTCTGCATGTTTCCATGAGAACCCACTTATCCGAAGGATAACGTGGTAGCATGTAGGGACAACCAGTGTAGCAGCCTACTCTCAAATAAGTAAACGTTGGGAATTGAAGAAATATGCATCCAACTTTACTTACCACCTTATAAGCCTCATCAGATACTCTTCTTCTTTCCAAAGATGGATCAAAATTGAAGAGTAAAGGCGCAAAGAAAGCATCAGTGACCCGTCTGAAATGATGAAAGCTTTCCTTCAACTCCAATTGATAGAAATATTGTACACAGGCACCATCATCCGATTCCCTTTTGTAGATAGACCTGGGAATTGTCTCATCACAGCCGCCGCGTACACCAAGTAAGAAGTCATGTAGAACTTCAATGTAGAAGGAGCATTAATCAACTGCTCGTGCATTTCATCACTAATTTGTTTGCCCCAGTCAATATGCACCTTCTGCCTTCTTATGATCATGATGTATTCATACATCCAATCGTGAAAAGTGGATGATTCCGGCAAGCCTTTCACCCTGCTTAGAAACGTGATCATATCCTTGATGTCATCTTTGAAGTCACTTCTCAGGAGTCCTTTCGGCCATCTGGAAACAGATGATCTAGGCTTCTTTAACCATTGAGTGTTTATCAACTGTTTAGCCTTATTGGGATCAACATCAAAGATCTCCTGTGCTTTTGATATAGAGATGTCAATATATTTCTCCATATGAGGGACCTTGAAGACAATATCAAAGAAATCGGGGTCAAGTCTCAGAATCTCGTGCCCAAAAGAGTCGATCACACTTCTGCTTTCTTTGATGTAATGAGACACAACTTGAAGAACAAACTCGGTATTGTGCGCAGCTGTAGGGAACATCGCCACCAAATGGAGGTTGCTGTGTACGATTGCTTTCATTGAATCAGGAAGAGGCTTCGTCTCTGTTAGCTTTGCGAAGTCAACCAAGTCTTGATGACCAACCTCTGTATCTTTTATCTCTTCGACTTTGGAAAGCACCATAGTCGGCGGATAGACACCTTGATATTTGTACTTCATCTTGCCTTTTGCTTTCGAAGAAGGAGGCTTAGTAGCAGTCATCAAAAAGAACTGAAACTCTGATCACTCTTGACTTGACGATCTTTGAAAGTAGATTGCAATCCGTTTAGCCAGAACAAACATCAATTGTTAGGAAACATGGGAAAGCGCAAAATGAGCACGAGGATGGGAAATCATGAAGCAGATGACGAGGCACGCAAAACGATGCACAAAGGCGGGAAAATGAGGCTCAGGAGTGCACTGGTAAAAAATGAAGCCTATCTGGGAAGGATTGGAGAAAGCTTGGAAAAAGTGTAAGGGCGCCAAAATTCAGCGCCCTTACATCTCTGAAAAATCACTTTTGATGCAAGGGCGCTAAATTTTAGCGCCCTTACATTTTCAGTGTTAGGAAAATTTTTACCTTTTCAAAATGTCATAGCGCTAAAATTCAGCGCTTCTGCATTTTTTGACAATTTTGAAATGCAGATGTAGGAATGAATGGCGAGGGCGCTCGTGCTTGGCAAATGCAATTTGTTTGAATCATGAAAGCTTTTGAAGACAATTTGGTTTGTCTTTGGATGCAACTCATTATCATTATCAACGCATTGAATTGCTAAAGAAGCTATCAAACAGAACCCTCTTTGGAATCTCAAAGTTCGCATCAAAACGAAATGGAGAGAGCGACATGAATAACGTGATGAGAATAAGAAAAACGTTAGAAAGAAAGGCACGGCGAAGAATGGAAGTAAAACGCGGAGGAAGAGTTAAGGAGAGAATGCGTAGGGTTCCATTGCGTTTGGAAACAAAACTCGCCATTCATTACACGTTGAAGACAAATAATGAATAGAGAATGCGAAGGTAAAACGTGAATGGAGAGAAGGAATACGCAGGAGAAGCAAACAAAAAACAAAAACGCGTATAAAGAAAAACGCGAATGGAGAAGAACAAAATGCGTAGGGTAAAATAAAAACAAAGCTAAAAACGCGTATAAAGAACATTGGATCATATACAAAACGAAAGAAGAAGACAAAGTAAATGACTTACCCGAACCAAAACGCGAAGAGTGCTGAAGGAGAATGCAAAACCTCAAAAACGTGATTTACAGTTGAGAAGCAAACTCGCACAGCAAGAGGAAGAAAAGAACAAAGCTCATAATAATGAAAAATGGCGAATTAAAAGACTCTTAAGTGAAAAGAAAAATCAAAAACCTAACTCAAGTCGAGTAATAAATTTAGGCACGAAAAGTGGCACGATTGACGAAAAACGCGAAAACATGAAGAAACGTGCCAAAGACATGAAAAAGAGTTAAGTGGTGAAGAAAAGTGTAATGGCGCTAAAATTTAGCGCTATTGCACTTTTTTGGAAATTTCACTGTATGCAGGGGCGCTAAATTTTAGCGCCCTTGCATTTTCCAGACTTAGCCAATTTTGGCTTCAGGGCAGGAGCGCACTTTTTCAGTGCCACTGCATTTTTCGTAATTCACTAAGTATGAACAGTGAAACTTCACGAAAGATCTCGTTTCGAAGGTCTTCGTGAGGCGAACATGGGGGAATGCTTGAATTGACTATCCGAGGCTTAGGAACGCATTTCGAGGTGGCTTGAAAATCACTTCGTTATGCGTGCTTGAACTTCACGAATCCTAGGAAACGAACAAGTTTCGTAGGGGGGTTATCCGTGGAACGAGCGCTGCTAGATTCCGTGATAACATGCCGCTAGAGAATATGGACGCTTGCTAATTGAAAGTGCTTTTCTGTACTAAGAAGAATGGCAACTGGATAATATTTTCCATCATTATCAGGGCTTGAAATCCCATAGGGAAAAAGCCTATTGGCTAATTTTAGAGATTTTTTATTACTTGTTTTTTATACTTAGGATTTGTCAGTCTTGGAAAGCAGGATGAACTGTTGACTTCTGGAGGTCTGCCATTCTGATGGAGTTCGTCAATGTCACAAAAGTATTGGAATTTCTATAGAGTATCAATTGTTGTAAAATTTGTTGCTGATGTTGTAAGAACTGCAAGTGAAATTTTAGGATACCAGGGCCTGCAAAAGTTTTGCAAAGTGTTGGAGGATTTTGATGATGGAAGCTTTGCAATACTGAAGGATAAAAATTGTATGCCATTGAAGAATGATCATATGATGGAGAAGCTTTGATGATGTCTTTAACACATGTTTATGGGCCTTATGCTAATGATTGACCACACAGCAATGCTGATGCTGACCCTCATTGCCTCTTCAAATTTGTGCAACAATGCATTCAACTATTCCTGTTCTTTAAGACAAATGAGAACTTTACTTTGTGAACTTGGCATTTTATCCAAAATGGATAAAAGTTTAGTAGAAATGGTTTGGCCTTGATCATCATTTGGGATTTGCTTGGATGAAATGAGTCTTGCTGCTTTCTTTTGGGGAGAATTTTCTTTACCCTGTATACAACATTAGTTTTGAGAAACTTGATTGTTGTAGTCAGATTTGTAATGAATAACTTTTCTGGCTATTCCAGTTGTGCTGTCATTGATATTTGATATACACTGTCTTAACACGGTAAATTCAAATTGGCATTGATGAATGACTTCAAAGTTCTCTTCTTTTACCATGGCATGTAAATGCATGCCTTCAGATCAAATGAATGTTATACTGCTTTCCTTGTGGAAAATTTTCTTTAACCCATAAATGACAACAATTGTTAGAAAGTTGGGTAGATTGAATACTTATTGCTATTTTAAATGTATGACTTCTTATCTATGCTGTTACTGGTAACTGTATTTGATATACAATATACAATGATTTTGAATTCTAATTGCCATTGGTGATTTGACGTTGAAGTCATCATCTTCTACCACGACATGTAGTGCATGACATTTGATGGGAATGCTAGACAAACATTAAAGAGGTTATTGGACAGCTTGTCTACAAGGTTTTTCAAATTCATATTACCAGTTGCTCCACAAACTTGCAAACTACAATCCATTGACAAGTGGGGATGTCAATGCTCCTAGCTTCCAAATATCCATGGAATGTATCACAAGGAATTCAGCTGGATATTTGCTGTCTATGTTGAGGTTATCTTCCTCAAAACACAAAAGCAAAGTTGGGGATGCAAAATTGGTGACAATTTTTCCCATCCTTAAAAGCTTTGTCTAAATTTTCTTTGTTTTTAGAAACATATTGATGTCTCCTCTCTTGCCCCTGCCACATGCCATTAGATTAGCGTTCATAGAGATAATGATTGATGTAATGTCCCCTTTTATGAATGGATCAAAAAATTATTTAATTATTTTTCCTTAATGAGGAGCGACTTATTTGGGGTCTTGAAGGGAGCAAAAAATAAGCGAAAAATAATATTCTATTATTTTGTATTTTGGCGCCCAAGGGAGGAAGTTAAATAATATTTAAAATCAAATTTTGGCGCCTAGAATAAATTTATAATTTTATTTGGGGTTGGGCGACCCATTTTTGGGAGTTATAAGGAGAAAAAATTGAAAAAAAGAAAAGAAATTTGAATTATGAGTTTGGCACCCAAGTGGAGGAGTAAAAATTAAAATAAAAAGTAAATTTAAAAGGAAGAAGTTGGTGCCTAGATTGGGTGCCAATTTGGAGTAATAAGGAGTGCTATTTATACAAGGTCATTTTGGAGGTTTTGATATCATCTTGCATATTTTTTCAGTTTTGATCAGCAGTTATTGCAGTCATTCCAAGGACGAAAACCCTTGCGAATTGTGGGTGAGTTGGATGAAAACCTAGCTCATTATTGAAGGATTTCATGACGCAGGTCTACTTGTGTTTCAATGGATTTTGGTGATGGATTTTATGCTCAGATTTTCAGATCAGTCTAGGCGACTTGTGGAGGGCAGATTTGATGATATTTTGGCCTATAGGGTTTCACCCTAGAGTGGGGTGCCCAAGTTGCAAGTGGTGCGTCTTGCTTTGGAGAGACGATTTTGGCATGTTTGGAGGATTTTGGCAAGTTTCAAGGGTTACAAACCCTTACCTACAGACCAGCAGGCCAGTGCACCATTGTGGTAGGGTTTTAGAGGCATTTTTGTCATCATTTGCATTTATCTTTGCATATTGTGCTAGCTGGAGTAGTTCGCCCAGCTAGGGTTTGTGTGGATCAACATTTCATGCATATTTTGGCTTGTAAGTAGGGTTTATTCGTAGCAGTATACTTGTGCAATATTTCCGGGCATGTTTGGAGCCCATTTTGAAGTGAAATTGCATGGACATCTGATTTTGTAACAGCAGATTGGACAAACTGATAATCAGATTTTGCATGTTTGGAAGGTCATATTGGTGTTTCATTTTGCTGGTTATATTCATGTTTGAAGATAGATAAATTTGCTATGTTATTTGAGGTATTTTGGAAAGATATATGTTGTTGTTCTCCTTATTTGAAATCAGAAATTTTATATCAGAAGTTAGGGTTTGGGCAGAAAAGTTGAAAAACTAGAGCAGAAATTTGAGTTTCAAAAATCAGAAATTAAGTCAATATCGTAGTTGGGATATTTTTCAATTGAATATTACCAGCACACATAGTTACTAAACTGCATAGCATCCAAGCTGCAAGCAGCAATGGTGGTGAAGAAGAGCTGGCAGAAGTAAGGTAGTGGGGTAAGTTATGGAAGGATGGGCATTTATTTCTTTCATGCACCGGAAAGAATTTTGTTGCTACTATTGAAAAGGAGATAAGGGCTCCTACAAAATGAGAGATCCCCACTTTGGTCAATTAATCAAGAAGAGATGATTGGGGGCTCAATGTAGGAAAAATAATGGCTACTTTAGGGGGATGGTCAATCCTTGGAATAGTGATGCTAAGACCTGTTGTGACCTATTTCACACATCGCCCCATTGCACATGGGGACCCTCGCCGGTTTGTTTAGCTTTGGGTTGCAACTTCATAAGCTCTTTCGCTCTGTAGGTTTATAGTTTGAGTTTGGAGTCATCACTCTTGTTAAGTTGAGATTTCAAGCCTTAAACTGAACGTAAACGTTGTAGAAGTGTTCAGAGGACCCTGCAGACGAGGATCGCCTGTGCTCTCGCCCAATTTCGACACTTCCTACTTTTTAGGGATTTTGCTTTTTTGCTTTTTGCTTTTTTCGTTTTTGGCACTTTTAGGCCATTTGGGAATTTACTATTTTTAGAAAGTTGCTTTTTTGCTTTTTCTATTTTTAGAAACTTTCTATTTTTGGCAAGTGCCAAGATCCCCACTAGTCAAAGAGTCAAAGTTTCCATCTTTAGACTAAAAAAAGCATGCAAAAAATCTAAAAAGCAAGTAAAAAGCATGTAAAAATCTGGGGAAAAAATAAAAAAATCACCCAAAAATCATAAAAAGCATGCAAAAGGCCATTGAAAAATCAGAAAATCAATAAAAAAGTAGGTCCTTTAGATCAAAAATCTGGAAAAAATCAGACAAAAAGCATGCAAAGCAATGCAAAATTTGAAAAAATCACCCAAAAATCTGATCAAAAGCATGTAAAATCAGATGAAAAGCATGAAATTCTGAAGAAATTCACCCAGCAATGGAAGGAGAAATGGCACAAGGTTCAGGAAGTTCGCCCATGCTCAAGATGCAAGTGGAAAGGTCAATGGAAAGTCTGCCCAGCAGCTGATGGATAGATGGCAAGACCTTGAGAAAGTCCGACCTGCACATGGAAAGACCTCTCCAAAGTCCACCTTGGTTTGATAGCATATGGAAGTCTCCATTGAAAGTCCACCCTTGGCAAGTGGAAAGAATCTCTTGAAGTCCGCCCAGCATATGGCAAGACTTCTTGAAAGTCCGCCCAGCCTAGCAAGAGGAAAAGGTTGGAATTTTTTGGCTAAGTGTTGGCAAGTGGAAAGGTAGAAGGAAAGTCCGCCCAAGCAAGAGATGATTAAATTTTTGGCTAAGTATAAAGCACTTGGAAAACCTTCTTGAAAGTCCGCCCCAGCTTAGTAAGAGAAAAGGTGAAAATTTTGACTAAGTATAAGATGAAAGGGGAATAAACACATGAAAGCCCGCCTAGACCTTGGAAAGAAGATGGAAAGAATTCTTCCAAGTCCGCCTTGCCTAGAAGATGGATGGCAAAATATCTTGGAAGTCCGACTTGTGGAAAACATGGTGAAGAAAGATGAGAGTTTGCCTAGCAAAATTTTTCTAAGGCATAGAACATCCAAAGGGAAATTATGAAACGGCCAAGACATGAGAAAGTCCGCCATGATGGAGAAAGGAATAAAAACCCATGAAAAATTGAAAATTAAAAGAAAACATGGGTAAAAAAAAAAAAGAAGAGAGAATTAAAGGTTGAGAAAATAAAAAAAATCACATGAAAAACTTTTAATTATCTCAAAACACTTCGAGAAAAATTGAACTCTATGGATAAACTTCAAAATTTCGATGAGAATAAAGATGAAGAACTAGAAATTTAGAAACTTTCCTCGGTAAGCAAGAGTCTACATTCGATGAACTTGAGAGAATTGCTAAGTGGATCGAATTTTTTCAACTTTATAAGGCATTCGCAAGTCATTATCAACTCACAATTTCAATTTGAGAATTAGTTTGGCTCTCTCTCCCTTTCAAGAGTTAGTATTTTTTTATGAGTTAGAATTTTTTAACAGTTAGAAATTTCTCAAGAGAGAAATTTTCTTGAGAGATAGAAATTTTGAGAGTTGAATAATTAATTTTTCGAGGAGAAAGAACGAAGAAAGAGGTGGAACCCTTGGCTGAAGGTCGAAATTTTCAAAAGATTGCTTGCTTTTTTGGCAATAAAAAAACCAGATTTTCAAAGTTTTCGATTAAATTGCCAGACACAAAGTATAATCTCGAAGTTTGATGAATTATTTTTACCTTTTTCTTCATTTTATCTTCGAAAAAAGTTCACTAAGTGTTATACTCAGCTTGCTTTTTCATTGAATTTAACTTTCAACAAGCTGAAAGTTAGAATTTTCATAAGAAAATTTTGAAGAAAAATAATTGAATGTTTATTGTATTCTCTTTCTCACAGGTTGATGACCACTCCCAGAGGATCGTCAAAGAAAACACCAATGAAGTTCACCAACAAAGGAGCCCAATAGGAGATAGAGATCACTTCCAAGTGGAAGAACATTGTAGATACAGACCTCAGACATGTGGACTTCGAAGAGTTCAAGAAAAGAATGTATGGATTAAATGGACTTATGCCCACAACGATTGCCCGCTGAATGATGCGCAATGGAATTGTCCAAGCTGCCGGATTTCCTCTAGCAACCCAGTGTGTCGAATTAATGGTTGAATGTGCAAGACATTACAATCCGCAGGAAAGATAGATTATAGCCCCTGATGGAAGAATTTTGGCGCACCTTGGAGCACCAGCTATCCAAGAGGCATTTGGCATACCTGACCATGTTCGAACTTCATACAAAACAAAAGGGAAGCCAAAAAAATCTTTGACGATAGAGTAGATCAATGTGCAACTCATATCAATAAAACATGGTTGGAAAAGCCAAGAGCTTTTGCTAAGAAAATGCCTAAGAAGCTGCGCGGGACAAACTTTAAGGAGGACTACGGTGACATTGTTTTGCTCTTGAACAGAATAATGGGCAATCCTCAAGGTGCCTATTTTGAAACATGGATGTACTTCTTTATTGAGGAAATCACCTCCAGAGTTAGAATGTTTGACTGCTTAGGAATGATTAGTGATAACATCCATGAGCAATTGATCAACCTTGAAAGGACTAAGTCATTTCATATGGGTTCCTACATCATTTACCTATTGGCCAGAGCCTATAAATATCCTGGATTGATATGCAAAGGTGTTGTCGGGAATGGAGAAAATCAGTTCAAGGCATATGAATGTTATCCTCAACTGCAACTGTCTGCCAAATCTCATTTCAGAAGAGCACACGACGCATTTTTGATGTTCATCAGGAGGATACTACAAGGGGGAACCCATCAGAGGCTGACACATGAAGCAAAAAGCCTTATCAGTAAATATGGATCCTAGTGCATCCAGTTTCCTAAATTTACTTATATTCGAATCCAGGGATTCACTGGCAATCCGTACAAGCTTCCTGTCTACCCCACCCACAGGATGATCCTACTAGAGGTACTTAGGCAATTGGAGAATTTCCAAAATATCCAAAGGCCCAAGCAGAAAGCAGCCGTCACTTTCCCATTCTTTCTCGGGAACATGGAGGAATATTGTCTGTCTGCACAGGCAGCTGAAGGTGCTAGACTAGAAATGTAGTGGTATCCTTTCACATCATACCGATCTCGAGCCAATTTTGATCCTCACCATCACATCGGAATTGTGAACGGAAGGAAATATAAACACCAAGTGGACTTGGAAGATTACTGGGCTAATGCCACGGATGAATTTGATGTCAGGAAAAGATTGTGGTCTAGACTGCTTGTCAGCTTGATTAGAACGACAAAACTCTTCCGTGTGCCGGACCAACTTGAGGATGATGGCGAATTCACACAGCCAGGTTTTGATGAAAATCAACCTCTTCCTCCCATGCGCTGGTCAAAACCGGAAATTTCTGACTTGGACAACTTTATGAGGCCCGTCACCAAGTATTTACAATGGTGGGCAGACCAGCAGATCAAAGACTTGCAGAGGAAGGGTATGCCTTTGACATACACTTTGATGGGCGAATCAAAATCTTACTCTTCTAATGCTGGAGCAAGCCAAGGAGATGAGCCAATTGAAAGCTCAAATCCTAAGAAAAGGAAGGAAGCGAAGGGAAAAGAAATTGCAAATGGAGGACCTACTAGGAAGCAGCAGAGACTGGAGCCTCTCCGTTTTGCCATCTCTGCGAATGTGAATGAAATCTTAGACATTGATGAATCTCTTGGAGATATATAGATTCCCTCTCATATCCCTGTTCAGCCTGAAGATGATGAGCCTCCGTCACCCACAGACATCGAAGTTTTGTAATCAGACAATGAGGTCGACATCTTGGACGAGTTTGAAGATGGGATGATTTCAGCCTTGAGAGGAATCCAAGAAATCCAGGTCGTATAGGACATTCAGGAAGAAGAAGATACCACGCAGCCAACTATTCCTGATTGGCTGAAAGAGAGATTGAAGATAAAAGAGCCTGAAAAGGTTTTAGAAGAAGAAGATGACATTGCCGATTTCTTGGCCAGATTGGAAGCAGTTAGTGCAAAGAAGCCTGCCAAAACCTTCTCCACCATTTAGAGAGATGAAGTTGGGCATCGTACAGTCCAAGTTGCTGTACCGACAGTTGACAAATCGAGGGAAGAGATTACTCCCCAGGAGTACGCCATCACCACTGTCGATTTAGGCCCTACCACAAAAGGATAGGAGATGGAAGAGTTGGATAATTCTGTTGCCACTATCAAAGCAAGACTGGAGAAGGAGATAGTAAAGAAAAAAGAGTATAAATGAGAGGTTGAACGACTCAAGGAGTATATTCAACACCTAACTAAGCCTCTCGATCAGACTACTTCAGTAGCTCCTCCATTGATGAATACTTCTCAGGAGATTTTCGAGAAGGAGAAGAATATAGCCAAGGAGACTAAAGAATGGCTAAGTAGCAACAGGCAAGAGGTGGCCATATTTGTAGAAAGACTAGCATTGGCGTATGGGCAGACTTCTTCTTTACTCTCAAGAATTGGAACATTGGCAGAAGCATGGGATAATGCTCAGGATGTTCGAGACAGAATCCTTCCGTGTCTCAAAGTGCTTAAAGGAGTGTCGAAGCAAGAGCTGGTCAACGGAAAAGTAATTGCACCAGGGGCAACTTATGATTTTGGCAGTTGGTACATGACACTGATCATGCGAAGTGAAATCATAGAAAAGATTAAGGCAAATACCATCCGAATTGAAGAAAGGACAAAAGAAGTTCGGGAGAAGATTCTAGCTATGGTTGCAGATGTGCTGGAAAAGGACACCGTACGAGCAAACAACCTGCATTTCGAAAACTTGAAGAGCAAAATTTAGGAAGTCTTCTTCACCATTGGGCCTGTCTGCAAGCAAAATTTGACTAAGGCAGCTGACTTCCTGTTCATCTTTCTTAATTTCCAGCAACAAGAATCAAAATGGGAAGACACTTTTGCCGAATGCTCGGATGATCTCGATCTGCTAGAATTCAGGGTCAATGCACTGCCACCTGTCACGATCAAGGAGGTTGACATGATAGTTTCTAAATTCATCCAGTATATTGCAACCAAAGAGGATAAGGATGCACCTCCTCAAGAATAGCTCTTCACTCCAGTTCATTGCCTGTTATCTGATTGTGTTGTTAGAAACCCTAATTAGGGTTGTTTATTTTTAATCTTTACTGTTGATTCTGGATTAATCTTGGCTGTTCATTGTACTCCAAGAACTCTATATAAACACTCTCTCATTCTCTCATTTGGATATATAGAGAGACAATAGAATATAGAAGGATAGAAGGAGAGATAAGAAGAATAGATAGATAGCATAATGATAAGAGAGAGAGTTTATGAAATTGTTGCAAAAGACTATTTTTGATAATAAAGTTAATGATGCATGAGATGCTTTGAATTCTTTCATTTTCAAATGGTTGCATGGTTACATACTTCTCTTCCTCATTGAATGATTTCAAGTTAGAATTTATTTTGGATGTATGTTAAAGGAACGATAGATTGATCGTAAAGATTAGTGAAACTTTGCTCATACTTTATTTGGATGGATGCTTTCTATTCAATGCGTAAAGTTAGACTGAGCTTTTAATGTGGAAGCTTCATTGTATTACTTCAAATGATGTTCTATTGATGGTGTTGTTCGTAGTAAGAGAATTTTAAGCACAAATTCCTAGAAGATTGCACTTGCTTTGTGTAGTTGTCGTATTTTGTGGCGAAACAAAGTATTGTTATTTGGTTTCATTCAATCTTTACCGTCTCTTGAGTTCATAGGAATAGTATAGGATTCCTCAACACTTACTCTTTTTTCATTTTTTATCTGAAATTCGAAAATCCAAATAAAACTATCACTGCATCTAGGTTTTTTTGCTTTCCAAGTAACTTGCTAGAGTAAATCCCTTTGTGTTACCGGCAAAATCACATCTTCCACAAGAGTTTATCCACATCCATTTTACGAAACATTGGAATTGCTGTATGATTTTTTTGGCAATCTTAGCATACTAGTCAGTTTTTCAAGAGAGGATAGAGTGTCTTTGGATTCTTTCTTCTAGAGTGCTTGGTGAGTCATAAAACACACATCAACAAGACCCTTCCATTTATCTACCTTACTAAAAACCATCAGAGTGTGGGTTGTTACATAGAGGTATTCTACATTGGCAGTGTACATAAAAACTTCTTAACTTAAATTTGACAGCCATTTACAGATCAAATAATTATTATTTAATAATAAACATAAATTAAGAAAGTAACATATAAGTATATAATATTTACTACATTGTACAAAGTAAAATCAAAACAAAAGAATTACTGAAATAATGAATGGTGGCTTTTGCAAAAGTAAAATTAAAATGTACATACAAAAGTAAAATAGCTCCACATAAAAATAAAAATTTATGTGTCCATTTGGTAAATAAAATAATTTTAAAGTAAAATAAAATAACTCTCAAGTAAATGAACTAGCTCCAGACTGATATCTCCCAGCCTTAGGTAGCTGTATTTAAGATATCTATACTAGTTTATGCAAAAGCAAAATTATGTTTGGAAAGTAATCCATTGGTCCATTGGCCTTTCTTAAGCAACAAGCAAACAAGCTTTAATGACATGCAGGGGCGAGGTGTAATACTCATTGAAGATGTTCATAAGGCTAGATTTCATGCAATAGATAACCATAGGAGATTCATCTTCCACTTCTAATGTGTTATTCTTACCAAGAGAAAGCTTTGTGCTTATGAGAAAACCTAAGGTTTCAGCCTGCTTGTTAGTCCCACAAGGAATCTAGATTTCATATGAGCAAAGAACTTTGGCAATTTGGTCTTGAATCAGTCCTGCACCTGCCACTCCCGAATTTGTTCTGGATGGCCTATCAATCTTGTTGCAGTGGGAGCAGGTTGCAGGGGTCGTGTTAACCATATTACGGACCCAAGTCCATGAGCTCTGCCCAATTGTTTACCTCATTTTCCATAGCAGGGACAAAATTTACTTCAGGGTATGGATAAAATAAATAGTCATCCTTCATTCACCTTCTTGTGTGCTTATAGTGTGAAACTCATCATTCTCTACCACTTGCCCCAATCCCTTTGGATAGAGGTCTTTTACTGTTTTGTGAATAATTTTGACATATAACATTTATTAATTTAATCTATCAAATTGGCAGCAGAGTGGGACCAATAACCTAACTGTTATTCATTAAAGAGGCTAGATAAAATTGTTTAGTATGACTCATATGTTGCAGTGACATTGATTTAATTATTTCTGGACCTAGTGGATGTCAAGCAAATTATCCATATTCATTTCTTGTCTATATATTGAAAGTGAATTCTGGAAACTGTATTTTTTGATAGGTTAATTGTGGGTTCTATAGTGGCCCACTCTCAATAAAAAATTAGTGATTACAAACTGGCCAAACCAAGAAAAGCCAAAAATGTGTCCATAATAACATCTATAGCCAAAATGCTGTTCAAGAGCCAACTAGAAACAAAAATTTGACAGATTTTGATTTGAAAAAGGGCAGCTAAGGCAGACCAATAAGCAGAAGATAAAAACTTCATCAAAGATTTGGGAGTAACTATAAACATCATATGAAAATCACTACACTGCTGGAGGGCTTAAGGATATCCACAACTCTGATCTCTCCTTCCAAAACACATGATTCTCCGCTTCTCTTGCACATCACAGCATAACTTTCTCTTTATAGCAGAGATGTAGGACAAATTTACAATCTTCTACTGAGCTCCAATCCTTCCCCTAAACCAATTCCAGAACCTAGCAAGCCTGTCAACTCTTGAAATCAAAATAGCTCAGAACAATCATTGAATGAAGTAGCAACAAAAGCCTATATCCATCTTCTCAAATCTTTTCTCTTGTGACAGATGGACCTCTGCCACTTGAATTGCAGAACTGATGGGCAACATAATTAAACACCCTTGCATTTCTTTTCGAAAACAGTTGAGACAGAGTACCTGTTACCCCAATGCTCCAACACAAAGATCAAAATCAATGCTGAGTGATAACAGAAGGGGCTCAAAATATGGATTATTATTTCCTTTACTAAAAGAGGAATCCTTCAAAAGTAATGGTTCAAAACTCCAATACTCAACAAGAACACTGATTTCAACAGAAGGAAGCTGATCTACTCCCTTGTTGGTTAATTGATTGGCAACCACCTTACACTCTCGCAAACAGTGTTTAAACTCCAACTTTCTGAATTGCTGACTAAAAAGAAAAGTTACTTGAATAATTCTATTCAATCTCCAGTCTTTCAGCTCATTTCTTCTCAAGTCATTAATCACCACAAGGGAATCTAATTTAACTTCGAATTGTTTAAACATTAATACAACCACTATCAATACCTTCTAGGACCATCAAAGCTTTTTCTTTAATTGTTCATGAGCAGACATTGAAGGTAATTTATTCCGGACATTAAGGGTGAATAAGTGCAGACCTTTGAGCAGAGTTTCTTGAAGAACATATGTAATGTCCCCTTTTTGGATAACCCTAAACCTTGCCCTAGAATCACAAATATAATGTAATTAGGGTTTTTAACTTACCACTTAAATGCTTCAAGTGAGATAAATCTTGGTTTAGATCTGCAAGCGTATTAGATAATATTGGAAATACAATTCAGAACATAATAAATGCCTTATCTATTTAAGCTATACAAAATACATAACTATTTCAAGACTATCTAAACTACCAATATCCATAATGCATAGTGGAAGTTTTAATCATAATAGGACTCAGATAAGAAACATGATAAGTCTGCCCGAAGCTATCCATATAAGCCCAAGAGCACGAGCGTTTGACCAAGACAACCCACCCATTGGCCCCAAGCGGCAGGAACGTCTGAACCAAGACAATTCCACCCTTGAGGTTGGCTACTTAGTGGATACACTTGTATCTGCTTTTCCTATCCATGCTGTCTTGTCCATCCCTCTTATGAAGATATGGTAGAGATGAGTATGGAGGTAGTAACAGCATCAACTCCTAATAACAAATTAACTCTGCCATCCATCCTCAACCATGAACTACTCCACTGCTGAACTGAAAGAGCCAACCAACTCATTTGCGGATTTGAAACCGAAGTCATATGCAAGCTGCTCGGAAGGTGGGCAGCGGTGCTAAAGTTGGAAGTAGACCCACTAGTCCATTTAGGAGACAACACTTCACAGTTAGAAATTGCACTTGGGTCCCAAGTGTTGTAATCAAATCCACTCACATCATTGAAAATGTTTGAGTTCCCATCTTCCAACTTGAAAAGTGGATTGTTATGAGTCAAATCAGCATCCCATTCAAATAAAGAATTATCATACAACTGAAGATTATTCCCAACTCACAATCCAAACCATTCCTCTTGCTGATCCGACCCCTCATTTTCAGATTTTCTTGGACAAAGAGCAAGGTCATACTCCTCCTGGATGAGATCAAGCTCCATCATTACCTGTTCGATCATACTCCTCCTGGATGAGATCAAACTCCATCATTACTCTATGGTTAGTAATTGCATGCATGACCCAAGAGTCATCTTGAGGCTCTGACTCACATTCATCAAACTTCAAAGCAACCACTTTATCCGATTTTTCTACTGTAAACTTCTCTTCAATCACTTGCTCTTCATTGAATGCATGGGGTCTCAAATCTGCCACCTCCCTGGAAAGTAGTTCTAGTTTCTTCTTGTCAAACCTCTTTATGAGTCTTTCAGTGAACTCAGTATACAATGTAATCTAAGTATGCTCCAATATGATCATATCGTGACGCCACCACTTATGTGTAACTCCATCAAGGTGCATAGTAGCATATTTAATGGATTCATCTTCAGGCATGGGGTTTTGACTGAAGTATGTGTCCACCCTCTAAACCCATGCTCTCGTTAAAATCAAATTGGACCCGTCAAAATAAGGAATGCCAAGTTCTCCAACTTTCCTTTGTAAATCATTATGATGTCCTCTATTGCCCCTGTTGGGCATATGACTCATCTTGAGCTCTATATAATCCTATAGTGATATGTCATGTTGGAAAACGGGCCCTGCAACTAACCAATCCTTTTTAAACTGTTCCTGCTGCTCAACTAAAGTGAGTTCAACTGGTGCATCTCTTCTCGATTGAGAGTTTGGCATAAGAGACCTAGCCATGTATCCCCCACTTTGCTGATTTCCATCTTTGTGTTGCTCAACTCTGCTACCTTGTCCCATTTTGTCCATTCTTTGTTTTAGCTGTGCCATTTGTTGATTGGTTTCATGTGCTAATTGAGTGGCTCTATCTTGTTTCCAGACCAATGCTTCTAAGAGTTGCATCATACGATCACCCATATTTTCTTGGTACCTGCTTTCATAGTCTCTAATGCTCATAAATTTTTTATCACCCACTGGCTGGCAGGATGGTTAGTGCTTTGATACCACTGTAATGAACACCCCTGATATTATTTTTTATTTTTTTTGTGTTTTTCCCTGATTCTTCCAACTGCTGTTAGTAGTTTTCTGAGTTTGTTTTCAGGTTTGTTTGATTGTTTTCTCACATGCCATACATTAGTAATTGATTCCAAATGATATATAAACCAATGCAAATGAATCATTCAAATAACTTGCTGGAATATCTTTCAATCACTACAATAATCGGATTTTCATTGAGCATTTAAAGAGCAGATTTACAAACACTAATAACAGAAATTTTTTGAGACCTCAAACCTGGAAAAAATAGCATAACAGCAACATCAAGCTCCTTAAAGGCCATGAACAACAGCTAGATCTTCACCCTTATCCTCCTCAATCACCTACTCCAAGAGACAGTGAATAAATAGTATTAAATGGCAGATGGGAACAATCAAACCAACAACTTTAATCTGAACTTTCACTTCAACAAGTCCGTCCCTGGACTATGAAGCAGCAACAGTATTGTTTTAGGGCCTCCCGAGATGCAACAAATAGTAACAAGAATCTGTTCCTTATCACCCTGTTTTTCCCATGACTGAAAGCCCAATAAGCAATCTCTAAATGACGAATTGAAGCAGACTCTACCAGCAATGTTTACTGTGATTTCATAACCAGCTAAGCCGTCCCTCCTGAGTAGCTCGACCTCCCTTGAAAAATCACAGACACAACCAAAAATTGCGTTCTAATGCTTGAATGAATCGCCAAGAGAAGGGGCTTCCATTGAGCAAATACCCATTTCGATTATCAAGACTATCTTTGCATTATCAGTGAAAAAGTGAGTTCTGATCCCAGAAGGTTATGCCCAGAAAACATGAGTTTCATCATCAAAAAAGCATCTCATCATCACCAAAATCGATACCAATGTTTTACAAGCCAAAACCAACAAACCCCACATCAAAATTGATCAAAAATCTTCATCTCTAAATCTGTAATTTGCAACTTTGAAGCTCAAATGGTGACCTCTAAGTGAAATCACCCCTTCACCAGCCTGAGCAGGTTTTTCACTGCTGAAGCCAGTCTTTGAATTTAGAGGGTTTTCGTCTTCAAACCTTCTGGTACAATACAATAGCATCTCCTTCAGTCATCAAACTCATCCATACCAAAAGAAAGCTTAAAAAAGACTTATAAAAGTTGCAATATGAAATTAGGGCAACCTGGAAACCAAGGCCACTTTTGAAGCAATTAAATTTTGATTTAAAATGCATCTCCTCCAAACATTAGCTTTTTTCCCCTTTTAATTTTTAATCACCTCCAAGCTTGGGCGCCTAAGATTAAAGAAGCATTTTAAATGATATAATTTAAAATCTTATTTTCAACATTAGCTTCATTAAAAAATTAACTTCATTCTCACCTTAGGCTTCCACCAATAAAATGCATTATAAAAATACTTTTTAATTCTCTTTAAAACAACTTAAAGTCATTGCACTAGGCATCATGGTACAAATATGTTCCCTTATGACCCTTCAACATTAAAATATAAAGGTACTTTATTAAAATCCAATTTCAAAGAGGAGATTAAATATTAAAATGTCTCAACCATAGAAACTGATGCCTCCACTGACAAATGTTGCTGAGAGATAATCCTGACTGGGTCTTGCCTACCCAAGATGACTTACTATTTTGAGAAAGTCCTAAAAATAGTAAGTTGCGCCCTAAAACTCAAGCCAAAGAGAAATTGAGGAGCTCGAAAGGGCTCACCAAAGACTAAAGCATAGTACCAGACCCCCTGCTAAAAATAACACTTACTAAAAATAGTAAGTGTATCAGAATTAACCCAAACTGAAAGAGGATGTCGTAAATAGGGACATTACATCACCTTTTCACAAGCCAGTCTGGGTAAACAAGATATGAGTACACTGTTTAGTAATGTTACAAAATCCTCTTCTCCTATCCTTCCACCAGAACATACTCGACTTCAGAATCAAATAACAAAGAGAATGCTGGTCAATGAAAGCTTTAAAATGTGATTCTTAGTTTTGGGTCTTGCTACAGCCATTGCTTTTATCCATATGTTTAGAGATCACATTGAAGCCTCCATCTAGCAGGAAAGTGTGACCACCCCAAGAACTTAAAAGGGTTGAGACCTCCTTTCATAGTCTCATTTTTTGACTGGGGATTAGGGCAATACACACTCAAACATAAGTCATAGATATTCTCCCGACAATAATTAAACCCAGTTGCAATCCAGTTAAGAGAAGAAGCTATAAGATGAACATTTAAAATAGCGGGTTTCAAGGCATCCATAAACCATTAGGCTCACCCTCAGAATCAACTGCTAAGCACTTCCACCTTGGCCAAGAACAAGTAATAAAGGCCATAAAGTCATTGGCTGAGAGCTTGGTCTTCTGTATGAAAACCAGATTAGCATTAATGAATTTCAACTGGCGCTTAAGCAAACACCTCTTGTTAGGGGTGTTAAATCCCCTATCTTTCTATGATAATACCTTCATATTTCCACTGGTTGGATCTTTCCTCTCTGATGTGTGAGATATCCATCAATGGATTGTTCGGAGCCAGCATTAAGGCTTTATTCATATTTTTTAAGCTTACAGTTTATTCCATGCTTTTATTTAACCATCTGACAGTACTGAATCAGAGGAAGGATTGACTGTTGCTATCTTCCCAAACTGTCCAAAATTTCTTCAACTTCTGTTTCATTGCTCCCTAGGGATAAAAAATATTTCCTAATGGACTTTTTTTAACATCATCACCATCATCCAGATCCTCCAAAACCATATCCAAATCCACTCGGGGAGCTTCCATCTCTGCAAGTGACTGATCCAAAGGAACTTCCAATACTTGAAAATGAGAACTTTCTTTCTCTGGAAAAGCCAACACTGGAGCAGGAGAAGAAACTGGAGCAGAACAGTGAAGACCACAAGATCCTCCATCAAAAACCAATTCAGAAGACTTAAACATATGCCATTTAGGGGCTTCCGCATTCTCCATAAGTCCTTTTTGATCTGTGAAAGCTCTTTCACATTCCAAGCAAAGCCTTGAGGTAGAGGCTGCACGGATTTGGACTGGGAGAGAAGGACTTAATGGGAGCCAAAATGAACCAGGAGGCCAATCTTGTGACAAAATAAAACCGGAAAGGGAGTGGTTCATATTCTAACTCCTGAAAGATGTCCAAGTCCTGCCTATTCATGATCCATGCATAGACAGCATAAGACGATTTCAAAGATAAAGGATCTACTTCAACCAGTTCACTCAGACAATTTCTTATATTTTCCAAATTCACCAAACTCAAGAATTCTAAAGGGAGATCATACAATTTAAGTTTTTAACCCTAAACTCCAAGAGAGCCTACAGAGGAGCACTACACACCAGATTCAGCAATCAGCATTTAAAATCTAAATTTAATCCATTGAGATCTACTGGTGAACCGTTAATATTTCAGAATCTTTTCTTGCATAGAATGAGTAGCAAACTTCACGACGAAATTCTCAGCAAACTTATCAAACTCCTTTTATTTTGTTTTGTCTACCCATTTACATCTTACAATGTCTGCATGATTAGATTGAACAACAAGCTTTGGAGTGTCATTTTGAATGAGGGCATCATATTCAACTTGCATGGCATTTTCCCAACGAGTCTAGCTCTTGGCTTGTTTGTTGGTAATAGGAAAATTAAAGATACGTGAACTAAACTATGCACCATGAGTTTGATTTTTAAAATCCAAGGGGAAGGTATCAATATGTGTGAATTTCACACAATATTACACCATTGAGATCAATATGTAATTTTATACAAGATATTTTAACAAATCCTCATTGAGTTCATAAAGAAACTAAGATGTATATCATTACAAAGAAATAAGTTTAAGCTGCGAAAAAATGATTATTACTTGAAAGAAATAATTTAGATTTCTAATTACCTTGAAAGTGAAATTACACCCAGACTTACCACTCGTAATGTCATTATGTGGAAGATGGAAATTGAATAACAACGCACATTTTCCATGCTCTAATTGAAATCATAAAATTCCATTACCATCAACTTCACTTCTCAATTTTAGAAATATTATAAAAAATAACCAAATGAAAAAAATAGAGCCTTTTCAAAAACACCCCACTGTCATGTCTCCGAAGTAGAATATCAAGACATAAAAATAACTAAACGTTGAAATATAAATAAATAAATAAATTAAATAAATAACAAAATACATAAATACAAATAATAATTTAATATTATTATAATTATAATTATCGTAATATAATATTATAAATATTATAAATATTTATAAAAACTAATATAAAAATAAATATATTAAAAAGAATATATATATATATATATTATAACAGCAGATGATATAAAGCAGCGGTGATTACCCATGTTAAGAAATTAGGGATTAAATAGAAATAGTTACAAATGTATTAAAGAAAAGTCAGCGCTCCTTAAAAGACCATAAAGGTGATCAGGAATTAGTTTTCAAAGGCAGCAAATACTTTTGGAAGAGGTGTGTTGCCTTGGAGAGAGATAACTTTTGGTAAGAGACACGATCTTGCAGAAGAAACATATCCATTGTGAGAATATATACGGAAGAACATTTTGTGATATCAAAAGGGAAGACAGGGGGATCTGAAAAAGGAATAGATCTGGAGAATAGAATACAGATATTAACAGAGAGGAATATGCTGACTTAAAGGGGGTTAAATAAATAATGCATTATCATTTATAAGGCAAATTGGATCAGCATATTGAGGTGATTCTTATATTGGAGTAAGTTATAATACATTTTCAAGAGCAAGCTTGTTACAGTTCTCATCACAAACCATGTACTTGATTAGGAGCAGAGTTTGGAGCATGCAGTATATCACTTTTGGCATATATGCATGAATAGGTTATAAGCAGATCTGTACAAGGGAACATCGTATGAGTTTGAGCAGACATTGAAGAGATATAATCAAAGGAAAATATGTGTGTATCATACATGAGCAGATTTATATAAGTTGCAGCATCTAAAATCGGAATTTATGCGAGCAATTAAATGAATATGTTCTGAGTTTAAGGAGCAGATGTAGGAGAGGTAACAGAGGCAGAAAAGGCAATATCGGGAGATATGTATAGAAACCAATAAACGAATATTATGAATTGATAGAATAAGAAGAAAGATATATATATACTGAACAGTAAATAAAGGATATCTTCTGATTATCCTCTGAAACATATTCAAAATTTAGACATAAGACAGGTCTGAGTCAGCACACTGAGGATCTAAACCAGGACTCGTCTTCCCCAAGGCACCCGATTGGTAAAACCATAATCCTAACTACACCTATCTTGTGATTCTAGGGTAAGATTTAGGGTTTTCCAAAAGGGGACATTACACCCACTAATGCTACTCAAATGCTATTAATAAAAAATATTAAACTAAGGAGTTTTCTTAAAGCCCACTACATGTTTTTTAAAACTATGTTTTTATATATGTGCATATATGAAAATCCTATAAATATGTAAATACGTATTAAATGGAAGAAAATACAGAATCCTAGAGGCCTGTGAGGAATAGGGAACAAAAAAGTAGGGAAGTGGAGTTTAAATTTTTGACGTACATTATGCAATTTTGGAGCATCGGGGATTCATAAGAAACCTTTCAAAGCAAAGTAGGGCTAGAGATGTAATATCAACTAGATATTACATTTATATGGTACAATATAAATTACAAACATTTCTTACATCCATATTTACATCTACTTTAGCATCTAGCTATTGCATATAATTCCTCTCTTATATATCTCAGTTACTTCTTCCTTACTACTCTCATGTTTCATCCTTTGGCTTTGGTAGGTGGCATAATCTCTTTACGGCGGGTAAATATTACTCTATTGTCAGCTCTATCCTGCTTACAAGAGTACTAAATACCATTCAAGTAAAAGTTACTATAAACAAATCTTTCCCAACATCCTTAGCCCATGTCAGAATCCCTTTCACTGAAAAAATCGGAGATGAACAAGAGCATTCTACCACCCGCTCAGAAAGCAAAGATGTCTCTGCCTCCAGATTTGCATCAGACAAATGTACAGCAGGACAATCCCCTGAAAGATCCTGAATTCTCTCGAAATCATTCACCTGACAGAGACTTGAGATTCCTGAAACCTCCAAGAGACCGGAGATTCCTGAACCCTCCAAGCCCATGAGGAATTCTGTCAACACCAGTAGCCAGACAGGAAATGGGTAGCACATTCCTGGAGCTGTTGACACTACCATGCTGATGGCGAAGGACCCGTTTCTTTGCCGACACTGGAGAATCCTGTCTTGGAAATTTTGAAATACCCAGACTCCAAGCCTGGCCTCCTCATCATGCCAACATTAATGTAAGTCTCTGTGATGCATTGCCTTCTTTTTCCTTTGAATCTTATATTAAATTGCTCCACTATTGCCAATGGCTATCCGTTTCCTTTGCCACAGTTGATGATTATATCTTTGTATCAGTGTAGTGTAAGACTGCTATGATCAAATCTGTGTCAGAATGTTGGTCACTCTCTGCCCCTTAAAATTGTTCCGTTTTCTGCCAGTGTAAGTACTATGGCAACAAACATCATGTAGACCTAACAGGTTTGCTTGTCAGCAGAGCCAAGTAGCTCTTTTTGAAGGATTGATTTTGACATTGAGATATTTAGAGAAAATGTTGATGTAGATAAAGTGTGCAAGCATGGGATAAGTGTAGAATGAAAGACAGCAAAATAGAGTAACAGTACTTTTTGTTAACACCCATTTAGTTTGAAGCACTGTAAAAAGTGGAAGAGTTGATGATTTCTTACTTGAGCATAGCCTATATCAGGTTGAATCAGTAGTAATTAACAACTGAAAATACATGGGTATAAGCAACATGATAATTGCTGATTGCGAAAGTATGATGGTGAGAATTGCTAAAGACAGATTGAAATTTGAAACTTTAGAGTTGAGATGAACTGAAATCAAAATGGCATTGGTTGCAGCTTGTAAAGCTGTCCTTTGGGTCACATTTTGTTTTCTAAGGTGTTCGCAATTTAAAGATAGCAGCAATAAGTGCAGCATGGAAAATGCCAAAGTACAGTAACATTGCTTTTCTCCAACTCCCATTTGGTTTGAATCACCACAAAAATGGAAAGAATGATGGTTTATAAACTGGAACATAGGTTACATCAGTTTGAATCAATAGTAATTAGCAACTGTGTAGTTAGTGTACAATGCTTATTATTATGTTTTGATAATATGGTGTATCTGACTATGTATTAATTGTTTGTCGGCTTGAGTTGGTTATAAGAGTTAGTTGACGGTTGTGCTCCTCTTGGCTATTGTCAAGTCCTTTAAATAGATTTTGTATTGTCAAGAAAAACAGTATGATCTAGTTGGATTGACTTTGATCCCTGGCTGATCATCTCTGGTCTACTTCTGTAATAACTTCATGCGTGAATAAAGATATACTTTTACTCCTTTATCTGGTATGCATTATTATCTCTGTTCACTATTTCAAGTATTCATTTTATCAGATAGCAGAGTAAACAAACTGCAAATACATGGATACAAGCAACTTGATAATTGCTAATTGCCAAGGTATGGTGGTGAGAATCCTTAAAGGCAGATGGAAATTTGAAACTTTAAAGGTGAGATAAACTGAAATCAAAATGGCACTGATTGCAGCTTGTAAAGCTGTCTTTTGAGCAGTATTTTGTTTCCTAAGGTGTTATCAATTTAAAGATAGCAGTAATAAGTGCAACATGTGAGATGGAAAAGTACAGTAACATTGCTTTGCTCCAATTCCCATTTGGTTTGAAGCACCATAAAAGTGGAAGGAAAGATGGTTTGTAAACTGGAACATAGGCTACATCAGTTTGAATCAATAGTGATTAGAAACAGAAAATACAGGGGATGTAAGTGACACAATAATCAGTAATTGTCAAGTATGGTGATGAGAATCAGTAAGGCCACAGGGCAATTTGAAAATTTGATGGTGAGATGAACTAAAATGGCACTCATTGCAGCTTGTATGGCTGTTCTTTTGGTAGTATTTTAGTATCTGTTGTCTATGGTGATAGCAATTGAAAGATAGCAGCAATATGCAAATCATGGAAAAAAACCTCTCTGCTCCAATAGCATTTTAGCATCTGAAGTGCTTGCTCGTGTTGTCTTTCGGATCTGCAATTATACATAGAAGCAGCATTGTAACTTGTACAATTAAAACAAAGTCTACCTTGTCGGGTCAAAGATGACAATTTTGAATTAAGGTGGCAACCTCTCTGAATTATTTCTTTGACCTCTCTAAATTGGTAATAGATCTCAGATGTGCCATAGTGTCTCATTTGTGGTGAGTAAAATCAAAGGAAATTAATTTTGTATATCATCATACCTTTTGCTTTAAAGCTGTGCTATTGCATTTCCTGACATGGTAGCACTAAAATTACAAGTTGTGGGAAGGCATGTATGTTACGTGTTTAAGCTTCATTCTATGTTCTGTTGGAAAATTTGTGCTCTTAAAGTAGAAAGAAAAAACTAATTTCTCTCTCAGTACATATGGAAGCATTGTGTTGAATAAGCATAAAAAGTATTACCCAAGATTAAGAGGTTTTGTTGTGGTAGCAGTGCAATTCTGCTAATTATAACAATATCTTGCACCTTAAACTGTTGTAGGACATACAGAACATGTATTTTAATAAATGCAAGAATGTAAAATATCAACATGCTTTCACGTTGCTTTGCAATACTAGCATTGTGATTCATTGCTAATAATTCATACTAAATGAGCAGTCCAAGCTTCCTGTAGCTTGTTGGAAACGGTGCCACATCTAAACCTTATGTTTCAAGCATTTTGGCTTTGTAATTTGTGCATAAGCTAACTAATCTCTCCTTTGTGTTCATCTTATTTTCAATAGGGTACCAATTTCATTTTGCTTGAGAAAATGTTTCAGGATGCAAATTTAATTATATTTTGTAAGGATGAATATCCATCTCTTCTGCACAAAGTTCTTATATTTTCAACTGCCTTTTTGGTTTGCTGCATTATGTTGTCCTGGAGAAGCAAATAAACATGTGCAGTATACAAATTAATATTTTAAATTTTTCTATAATGTTGGATGTATTTATTTGGCATTTTAAGCATTTTAATTGCTAGTTACTGTTAGCACTGCTAGATCATGTTACTTTGAAACTTCTTGAAAGCTATATGGGTTGAATTTTGATTTACCTTTTAGAAATTGGGGCAATCAGGGCTGAATTCAGTTTAAAGAACATCTTAATTTATTTCTGATTATCATGTAGTATATCTATTCCCAGTATCTCTTAAAGTATGCTGCTAATTGCATATTTTCAGAAGACCATGCTCAAATTCAAAGTGGAGAGAACTGACTGGGAGTGGAATATTTAATAGCGAGAATCCAAATGATGAATCTAATTCTGTGAATGAGAAGTCTATCCCAGACCAGGCTGCATTAAAACATTACCAGGTATTGGGATGGTACAATCTGATCTGATTTATCTAAAATGTTTATTTCATTTTCTGCCTTTGTAGATTTTTTTGAGATTAGAATTGGGAAAAGTGAAGACATCTATATACCTCCGTTCTCTTTGAGTTTTTTAATAGTTCCTTTGTACAAATGTTTTGCAGCAAGCTGCAGGAATAATAAGTCAAATATCTTTCGGTTCTGATGAAAGTGTCTCACCCAAGAAGCCAGCATCTTTAACAGAAGTGGCAAAACAAAAAGAGCTCAGTGGGAATCTGGAGACAGCTTGTGACATGCATGTCAGGAGACAGCTCTCTGAGGCCAAATCAAAGGAACTTAGTGGTCATAATATTTTTAGTCCCCCATCAGAGGTGCTACCTAGATCTCTAAATCGCAATAGGGAGCGTAAGGAAGAACCAAATGAAAGCAATGAACCAGCACAACGAAATGTCCGCACTTCTGTAAAGGTTTCTAATGTAAGCGCTCATATGTTTTCTCTTGAGATGCAAATGAATGTTTGCATTTTTCAAGGATTTATCTATTGGACCATGCCAAATCATATTTCACATTTTGCCCTTATACTTGACTTCATGTGCAGCCTGCTGGAGGTCATAGCAGAATTATATTTGGTCAGGAGACTACACCAAAGACAATTAAAAAAGTTCATGGCCAGAAGGTTGCAGAATTGACTGGTAACAACATTTTCAATGGAGATCCTGCACCAAACTCTGCGGAGAAGTCTCTAAGTAGAGCGAAGTTGAGAGAGATGAGTGGAAGTGATATATTTGCTGATGGGAAGGCAGAAAATAGAGATTGTTTAGGTGGTGTCAGAAAGCCACCAGGAGGGGAAAGCAGCATTTCACTAGTATAAAGTAAATGCTGGTAACTTAACTTCAGTAACTCTTATGGCGACTGACCAAGCTATTGGATTCTCCTTTCTTTGTCGGGGGAGGCCAATATATTGAAATATAGGCTTTTATGTTTTATATTGTAATGAGTTCAGAACAGCATCATAACATAGTGTGATATGGAATGAGTTTTTTGAGTATTTGGAACATTATCTCAATGACTTGTAGATGCTATATGTGATTTTGTATAGAGACCACAAAAGCAGGGTGGGAAAGTTGATTAACAGATCTTGTTGCATTAAAACTTTTAAAACATATTTGACCAAAACCTGAACTCGTGTTTTCAGGTACTGTAATTTACTAGTTCTGTCTGTTTCTCTGTTTTCTTCATCTGGATTAGAAACAACTATTCTCTTTTTTTCTTTCCTTTGTTATAAATACACAATGTTTAGACGTCCATGCTTTTACTTAAATGTGTTTGATCTTTTTCTAAGCTACACTTAGAGAACAGCTGCAAAAGTATTGTTACACTGATAGCAGATGGTTATGACTTCATTTCCTTTGTAGTTGCTCTACTTTTAGATACACTAGTACATAATGCCATGTATTAGTTGTTCCACGTTTATTTGGCCATGTGCGTGGATTGATGTGTTGGACAGGTGGTGCGTTTTGGTGGCAAATTATGGGTTTAGCATAAATTGTTTTTTGGCGAAAGGGAAACAAAATCAATATTACAAGCAGAGAGACTCTTTAACAACGCTGAAAACCCAGTTCACCTATCTTGTTTTTGCTTGCTTGGTAAATTGGGGGTTTAATAGCTCTCACACAATGGAACACAAATTTCTAACCCCAGGGCATGTAATGTGTGGACTACATGTTTTTTTTTGCTTCATATTTTCTGTGTTTAGCAGCCCCAAAGCCAATGGGAAACAAAGGAAGCCCAATCCCCGGGCACTCAATACAGGCGCTTTACATATTCTATATGTTTTTTTTGCTTCATAAATTGAGGATTTAGCAGCCCCTCAACCAATCGACACAAACAGGGCCCAATCCCAAGGCATGTAATGCCACCCAATGGTGAGGAACAACTCAGTCAAGGGTTCACTGGAGGGAGGGACTGGATGATGAAGCATAAACACTTCCCAACTTGGAAGCAACGCCATGTACAAGTGACATCCACACCACCCTGAGTAGTTGAAGTCTAGTAGACAATTGAACAATTTTCTTGTATGACGGAGTCCAACCCCACTGTCGAGGAGGTAGTGAGAAAAGATTCCAGCACAAACAACTCCTTCATTTGGGAGTGGGTGGTGGTGGTCCTTGAGGTGAGTTGTTGAGAGGAATTTTGCTCGTGGTGCAAGGGACACTATCCCAATGTTTGACTAGGTCTTAGAAGTGATCAAATTCCAAGACCACTTTTTGGGCTTGTGCTTGGATTTAAAAGTAAGCAAAGGTGACAACATAAATTTTTTCATTAAGAGAAAATAAAACACTAGTAACCTTTGCGTTAATAATAGCAATATTTATTGATTTGTAGAGTTGAAAAAGAACAAAAGCTCTAAAGAAATTCAAGAACTGCAGTATAAGTTGACCAAGGGATTGTATACACAAATAGATCATTTATACAAGGAAAAGATGCAAAATGAAAGGGCAAAAAAAGCTTGTAGATTTTATTCCAAGTATTTTGGGGTAACGGGAAGCTTACAAAATGATGCTTGAGAGTCTCAAGTTTAGTATAGGTGGGGCATCTTGGTGAGCAATGTTCATGTGGAAAAAAATTGTTCACCTAAAGGCAAACCTTGATAATTTACATGCCAAAGGAAAGTGAGCAATTTTAGGCTCTAGGTTGGATTGCAACATCCTTTTAAGTTAAAAAAGCTAGGTTTGGGGGATAGAATGAAATTCCATTGGCACTTGAACATGGAGGGAATCAATATAAAGGCAAAGAATTTTAAAAAGTAATCTTGATGTACCAATTTCAAGAGGAGTGCTAAGATTCCATCACTAATCCTTTCACCAAGCAAGAGGTGGTTGAAGTCTCAACTTATGATGCATGAGGTTAGGCAAAAGTTCCTCTATGTACACTATAGATGAGTTTAACTTAGAGAGCTTAAATTTATGTTGAAGCATTGCCCAAGGGGTTATATTTTAAGTGACCAAATCTTTGTTAGTGTTGATGCACAAGAACATGGTATATTCTTGAGTCCAAACATGACATTATATATGAACGATTCTATTGGCAATTTGATTGTCATTGATGTCAAAAGGAGTTCTGAGTAATATTAGATGGGAAAATTGTTGATTGATGTCAAAAGGTCATCATTAATGCAAGCCATGAAGAGTTGCAAAAGTTTGCGCATCGAGCCTTGAACATACCTTATATCAATTGCTAGAGAAGGAAAGAGTTAGTCCTTTAATGCCAAGTCTAATCGGGAGCTTGAGGCTTACCATATACTGCAAGTGATTGGACATCGGGCTTCGGTTGTACCTTTTATCGAATGCTTTAAAGCAATGTAGACAAAATGTGTAAAGTTTGAAAGGAGTCGGACATCAGGCATCGGTAATACCTTATACCAATTGCAGAAATGAAATGGAAGTTTGCATGTGTTTAGTCCAAGGAGTCGAACGTCAGACATTGGAAGATTGGCTTATGCCTTACTAAAAAGGCAGGTAAGCAGTAAGAGAAAAGCTCAAAGGTTGACACCCGAAAAGGTTAAGTCTTGCAAGGGCAGGTAAGCGGTATGAAGCAAGAGCAAACCCCGACACTTGAAAGGGTTATGTTTGCAAAGCTTGCGAAGGATATATTCAGGCATTATAGTTCGATAGAAAGGCTTACGCCTTACCGAAAGGTTGGTAAGTGGTACGCGATAAGGACAAATCCCAACTTCCAACAAAGTAATGGTGTTTTAGAGTTCGGAGTCTGATGTGATGGTTTGCATTGAAGTGTAGGAAGGAAAATGGTAAAGGGTAAGGTTGATGGCTGAAATCTAATAGGAATAAGAAGCAATAGACATTGGTGTTCGTGCTTGCTTGTTAAGCTTTGCAATGCATTGCAAGTAAGCGGTAAGAGTGATTAGTGATCCTTGACCCTTGACAAGTATGGCAGATGACAAGTCCTCAAGTGACACGTGGCGATTGATGATTGGTTGAAGTAACTCAAGGCATTTAAATGTTAATTGACAGATCATGGCGTGATCAATGACCAACATTTAAAGATTTGTTTTGACAACGGCTAGGTGGAAAAATGGTGGAACTTCCAATCAAGCGAATTTGATTGTGGCACAAAAAATGAAATTGATCGTTGTAACTACTCCAACGATATGTTTGTTGATTGATTGGAAAAAGTGGATGACTTCATTAATGCACAAACAATCACGAAATGTGGAAGAGGTTGTTCAAGCATGAATGGCGTCAAATGCATAAAAAACCCTAAGATTGATTTATGCCAAGATAAAGAATTCAATGTATAAGGTTGGTGCGTGCTGAAGAATGAAGCAGTGCATATGCATTCAATGAGCACATACTGTGTTAGAAGAAGAGTGAAGATAGGAGAGTTATTTGAGTAGTTGCAGATTGAGTTCGTAACATAGAATTGGATTCATTTGAATCATATGTAACTAGAGTTGTTACTCCACATACATTTATTGTAAATATAATTGGTTGGTGCCATCAGATAGCTGGGTTGGTGCTCAGATTAAGGAGTGGGTGAGTTGGTGCTCTTAAATCAGGGGATTGGTGTCTCCTTATGGTTGGTGCCCTTAAACATTGTAATTAGTGAGGTTCTATTGTGAGGCTGGAGCAACATTTCTCACCATGGTTTTTCCCATATTGGGCTTTCCACGTATATTTGGTGTTATGAGTATTGGTGTGCGTGATCTCTGCATTTTTGCTTAATCTACATAAGAAATCACATGTATAACATTCCACAAGCCTTTTTTTAAATCATTGAATCATTTCGAATTATATCAGTATAATCTTCTATATGAAGTTTTAAATGCAGATATCATGCCGTTTAGTGGTGTGTGCACCCAAATTCCATCAAGCTTACTATTTAATCCTGCTAAACGATCCTACCTCAACCGTGTTCTCGTCCTTCAACGCGTTTCCTACATTTGCACAAACTTGCACTTGCATAGTTCATCAGTAACGTTGAATCATGATAAAGTATAAGATAGTTCATAAGATCACATAGTCATAAGATAGTCAACTTCTTTCAAACATTTTCACAATATCAAATTTTATTATTCAACATATTGAATTTCCTCAATTGTTCAATTTAACATATTATAATTTAAATGCAATAAAAATTGGGATATGCCATCCTTCCCCTCTTGGAAGAGACATCGTCTCAATGTCTAATTAATCAAAATTTATATCATATATGTCTCTTTCAACATAATTTCATATTGTTTCCAAATCAAAACATCATAACATTCAATCCAAAACATTTAAACAACAATATATAGAAAATATCAAGAGTCTCTTTCAAAGAAAGCACATGTGGGAAGGAGCATTCTATTTCTTTTGCATCCTCCCAAGTAGCACTGTCTTCTGAATACTAGTCCCATTGGACCTTAAACTGAGCAATGTCTCTGATCCTCAACTTAATGTTGCATCTATCCAGGATTCTAATGGGCTCTACTAGCACCACTCCTGGGTCTTGTACTTGCAAAGTTTTCCAATCGAGCACATGAGTTACATCAGGATGATATGGCTTAAGCAAGGAAACATGAAACACATTATGAAGTCGAGCCAGAGAAGGTGGTAGAGCAAGTCTATAAGCAACTAGGCTGATCACTTCCAAGACATGAAACTGACCCACATATCTCGAGGCTAACTTAGAAGACTTTCCAAAGGCAATGGAACTTTTATGAGGTCTGACTCTTAAGAAGACTTTATCCCCTACCACAAATTGTCTAAATTTTCTATTCTTGTCAGCATAACTTTTCTGTCGATTTGCTGTCTCCTTTAGTCTGCCCTTAATAACTCTCATTTGTTCTTCCATCTCCTTGAGAATTTCAAGACCTACTATGATCCTGTCTTCGAATATATCCCAATTGATGGGTGTACAAAAATTTTGCCCCATAAAGATCTTCGAATGGTGCCATACCTAGAGATGTGTGATATGAGTTATTGTAAGAAAACTCTACCAACGGTAAGTATTATTCCCACTTATACTGTTGTTCCATGTAGTACATTCAGAGGAGGTCTTCGAATAATTGATTCACCCTCTCTGTCTGTCTGTTAGTTTGAGGATGGTAAGCCAAGCTTTAATTCAACTTGGTTCCCAATGCGACATTCAAGGTCATCCAAAATATTGAGGTCATCCAGGTGTCCTTATCAGAAATGATATTCTTTGGTACTCCATGTAAGTGGAAGATCTCCTGGACAAATTTCTTAGCGGGTCAACGATCCATCCTTAAGGTTCCCTGAGATGAAGTGCACCACCTTGGTCAACTTATTGATCACAACCAAGATAACATTATGTCGATTCTTGCTCAAAGGCAACCCCTGTACAAAGTCCATATTGATCACCTGCCATTTATACTTAGGTATGTCATGAGGATACAATAGCCCTATTGGATGTGCATGTTCAACCTTGAATTGCTAACATTCTAGGAATCTAGCTACATACTCCACTACATCCTTCTTGAGTTTAGGCCAAAAGTATAGAGTTTTCAATTCTGTGATCATTTTGGAGACTCTAGGGTGTCCTGAATAAGGTGAATTATGAAATTCTTTTAGAACCAACTTCCTCAGCTCTCTAGATTTTGGAATGTACATCCTTCTCTGGTATCTCAAGATGCCATCTGGTTCAAACTCATACCCATCGAATCGATGATTTGATGGATTCTTTGCTAGGGTGCTCTTCACTCTTTCATAGTGCTCACCCCCCTACAAATTTTGTGTCACATGTCTCATATTAGACCTTGTTGAGATCATGGCTACTAGATGCCTTCATCTACTAAGAGCATGAACCACTATGTTCTCTTTTCCTTTTATATACTCAATTCCGAAGTGATACTCACTAAGGAATTCCAACCACCTTCTTTGCCGCACATTAAGGTTTGGATGAGTAAAAATGTATCTCAATACCAAGTGGTCTGTCTTGAGCTCAAATGGATTTCCCAAGAGATAATGTCTCCACATCTACAAGGCATGAACTATTGCAACCAACTCCAAGTCATGCAACACATAATTCACCTCGTCTTATTTAATCTTTCTTGATTTATACGCTACCACTTGTCCATCTTGCATTAGTACTGTGATAGGGCGAAAATACTTGTTCGAAAATGAACAACAAGCAAAAGAGAGTGCAAATAACAACTAAAAACACCCTACACCTCAAGATTGGCCTAAAGATTAACTAAACTAAGCAAAATGAAATATTTCACCTTATTGAGTTGTCCTTTGGTTGGCCCTTCGATCTTCAATGTTGTATGCTCCTTTGATGGCAAGGGATGCAAGCTATAAAATGAGATGAGGATGGGAAAATAAGTGAAAATGGGTGCAAATATGAAAATTTGGCTAAGTATGGTTCAAGAAATTTTTTTGCAAGAGTTTGGCTAGCATGAATGATCTCTCTCAAAATGAGAGAAAAGAGGGGGTATTTATAGAGAATTTTGGATTCCCTAGAGAAATGGATGGTTGAGATTGAGCCACCAAGATCAAGATATAGGGATAAGGTGAGTTGAGAACTCACAAGCCCTCACATCTTGACATGTGGCATGTGAAGTGGCTTATAAGGGATGATGTGTACATGAGTTGGAAGGGGAGTACATGACATGGAGGTACTATATAGTACCTTGGGATTGGACAAGATCTCCTAAAAAAGGAGGTCCTTGTCCCCATGTGGGTGAGAGGACATGTAAGGAATTAAAAATTCCTCAAATATCCACATGGGAATGAGAGAAGGAATTTAAAATTCCTTGGAATGCATTGGGGGATTAAATGTGAATCAAAAATTCACATGGGGAATGGAGTGCCTTCTCCAAAAGGAGAAAGCATTTAATAAAGTTGACTTAGGACACATTCCATAAATGACATAGAGATTAGGTTGTCCTAATTAAATGATTAAGGTTGTGCAAGTACCTGATTAGACAAATTAATGATAGATTAGAGGCAAATGGGAAATCATGGAGGATGTGACATGTGACTTGATGTGACAAGTCAAAGATCACATGGGGAAGAGAAAAAAGAATTTAATATTCCTTGGGAAGGATAAAAGAAATTAAAAATTCCTTGAGAGGTTGATTAGGCTAGTTAATGAACGATTAGAGGAGGGTTAGGTGGCTAAGAGAGATTAGAGGCCAACTTGCAAAAGTTGGAGGATGTGAAACATCCTAATCAAGGATTAGACATGTGCACATCCCTAATGATGAGATTAGGAGAATAATTAGGATTAAGAAAGGGATGTGACATGTGAGGAATTAAATAAATGTCATATTTATTTAATTCATTTGATGAAAGGGGGAAGGTATTTAATTATTTAACTAGATATCTTAGGGATTAGAAGAAATTTAGAGCTATTAATTAAATAATAGTGATATTACTTAATTAATGCAGATAAGGGGATGTTTAGATGAAAAGGGATAAATTTGGATAAATTAAGTGTCCAAATTTAGGTGTCTACAAGTACTACTCCCACTCCCTCTCCTGAAGCATCTGTGATTACATTGAATATTCCATGAGGATCAAGAATGGTCAACACTAGGGCTATCATGAGCCTCTCCTTTAGGAGTTAGAATGCTTGTTCACACTTCTCAGTCCATTTAAATCGTGTTCCTTTCTTTGGAGTGATGTGATTGGAGATGCAATTTGGGAGAACCCTTGCACATACTTTCTATAGTATCCTACGCTCGACCCATGAAATTACGGACTTCTGACACATTCTGAGGCACTAGACATTCCAAGATTGCCTTAATCTTCTCAAGGTCTACAGAGACTCCCTTGGCTGAAATAATATGGCCTGGATAGTGCACCCTGTCTTGATAAAATGAGCACTTGGATAGCTTCCCAAAGAGTTTATTTTCTCTGAGATGCTTGAAAACTATCCTCAAGTGCCTATCATGCTCTTCAATAGACTTTGAGTAAAATAGACTGTCGTCTATGAAAATCAAAACAAAGTCATCCAAGTAATCTTTGAACACACTATTCATGAAGGCTGCGGGTGTGTTGGTCAAACCAAAAGGTACCATAGTGAACTTGTAATGCCCATACTAAGTTTAAAAGGAAGTATTTAGATTATATACTTCCTTTATTCTCAATTGATGGTATCCCGACCTGAGATTGATTTTGGAGAACAATATCGCTCCCTTCATCTGGTCAAACAACTCATCGATCCTTGGGAGTGGATATTGATTCTTGATGGTCGCCTTGTTCAACATCCGATAGTCTATACACAAACACCAGGTTCCATCCTTCTTTTTCACAAAGATAACTAGTGCTCCCCAAGGAGACACACCGGGTCTTATGAGCCCTTTGTCCAACAACTCCATTTACCGAGCCTTCAACTCATAGAGTTCGGTAGTGGTCATCCGATATGGTGCTTTGGATTGTGGTTCATCTCTAGATGCAAGGTCAATAGAGAAGTCAAATTCTCGTTTCAAAGGTAACACGGTGAGTTTGTCGGGGAATACATCTTGGAACTCCTTAAGAATAGGGTAGTCATCTAGATACGGTTCCTTGTTGTCAAGGTTACTGATATGCACTGCATAAATAGTACATCCCTTCCGACGAGCCTTTTTGACCTGCATAGCAGAGATCCATCTAAGCTCTAAGGGTCTTTGCATCCCACAGATCTTGACTGGGTTCCCATAATCATCTAGAAAACTATCTTATCCTCATAGTTCACTATAGACTTATGCTCGGTTAACCAGTTTATCCCCAAAATTACATCAAATGAGCCTAAGGGTTCCACATACAGGTTGACCCAGGTCTAGAAGGTTGGAAGCTCTAACTCATTGCAAAAGAGACAAGTATCTACCCTCTGCTCTGCTCGGTTTCCATACAAGAATATCCATGAGTTTTCCATGTATCTTGGTCTAATAGGTATCTTAGATATTACTCTAGGGTCTACGAAACATTCAGTAGTTGTTGTATCAATTAAAATAGAGACAGTTCAGCCATAGAGCTTACTTGTCAACTAGATTGGAGAAGCCCGATACTTTGCCTGCTTGTTATCCACTACAACATGGATTTGATGATGCTAAGACTACTAATAGTTTCCTTCCCTTCGTGACTTCGACCGTTGTAGACAATTAAAGGCATAATGATCACCTTTACAAGTATAGCGCTTGTCGCGAAGCCCTTTGTGACCTCTTGGCCTGTCTTCCTTGAAGCCCTTCAGCTTTTGGTCATCATTGCTTTTGTTGTTTTCCTTCTTGCTCTTTCCACCACTACCACCTTCACCTTTCTCCTATGACTCACTTCCCCTCTTGAGATTATGGATCTGGTGGGTCTTGTCTCCTTTCTAAAACTTCTTGTTCCCAAACCGCAACTTAGAATTTGAATTGTTACAAAAATTGGATAAATGCTGTGATTTCTGCTCTTGTTTGGTGGCCTTTAGAAAGACTTTGTTCATGGTGAGAGGATCATGCATGTCCACTTTTGCTCCAATGTGGGATCTAAATCCAAATATAAAATTTTTGATACAAAAATGTTTGTCTCCTTGATACTGAGGCACACACTTTAGTATATTGGTGAACTTTTCCTAGTATTGGGTTACAATCATGCTCCCCTGAGTTAGGTTTTGGAATTATATCACCTTCTTATCAAAAAAGAGCTGCGGTAGCCATCTCTTCCTAAAATATTGGAGGAAGAGTTTCCAAGTAATCTTGAGCACCAGGCTGAAGATTCCTTTCTATCTTTTCATTGTCCCACCAAGTAGCTGCTTCTCCTAAAAGCTGATACGTAGCCCACATTGCTTTAGTATGGTTGGATAGGTTATGGAGTCCAAAATATTTCTCCATCTCAATGATCCATGCCTCTAATCTTGCTTCAATGGCTTTACCATCAAACTTAGGTAGTGCTACTCTTTTGAGATCCTTTCCTAGTTCTTGCTCAATTCAACCTCGAGGGCCTTCTCTTGGACCACCTTCTCCCTGATTACTTGCACATTCTTGGGAATCCGGTCCTTGTGTACCACTTGAGCCTCATGTTCTAAGTGGTCCATACGAGCCTCTTGCCTGTTCAAAAGTTCTAGAATATGATCCAACCTTTTGCTTGGTCCATTGTCTGACCCACTACCGTCTACTTCTTGTTTGGTGGTCACCATACTAACTCACACCCAATTTGCATCACATTTCATGTCTATCGTAACTTAACAATGGGTTCTACGAGTAAATTTTATTATTCACATAACACTACATACACATGTATATATCACTCATTAATTAAAGATAAACACATTCTTTCACATAAAAACATGTTTTTGAGTTTTTCACTTGAACACACCAAAAAGACATCTTGCTTTATTTATATTAAGTATGGGTCACATGGGTCCTTATTTACAAAAGCTTCTTCTTTACATTATTCAATTTTCTCATTCTTAGAGGGAGGACACTCCTTTGGGTCCTCGTTAGAATTTACATCAATTTTCTCATAAGAGGAGGGTTGAGTACGTAGGCTCTCCTTTTCTTCCTTGGTTAGTAAGGGCACGTTTGGTCATAGAGACTGATCTTTGATTGTGGAAAGCTTCTTAGTCTTAGCAGTTCGCTTCAAATCCTCAATATTCTTGCCCCTCTCCAACTTAAGTCAAGTGAGGGCTTCAGCCAAAGTCTCATCATCAAGAATCTCAGGTTGAACCTTAGTTTTGGTGTTCTCTTCAACTACAACTTTCTCGTTCAAGGTCCTAATAGTCTTCTCTTTCCTTCTTCCTGACTTAGACCTTCCCATACTTGCATTCAATCCAGGTTTAGTCAATCTTTAGGACAACTCAAATTTGGTCAAAGGGTCAACTATCCCTTAGTCATGGTCATTGTGGACTCAAAAGGCCTAGGGCCGAACCCTAAGATCTGACACCAAATGTAATAACCCATTCTAATTACTACATAAATATTAATTGTAAATGACATTATGAATATAAAATTTTAAAAAGAAATAACTTTATCAACTATCTTCTTACATAGCAACACATGTCTAATTAAAATATGAGTCAGAATATATATTCATTTCCAAATGTCAATTACAATATCCAAGTCGACTTGGCTCATTTGGCCACAAAGTCAATACAAAATATAATTACATCAAGGTTACATCATAATCCTTTGATAACTTGAAAACTTCTAAGGTTTCCTTTTGACACTCACCTCCACTGGTGGATGAGAACATGGCTCAGGCGCTTTACTGCCTAACCATGAAGCTAACACTTCCCTAAAATTCTTCCTACTCGAAGAATACTCGACCCTGCATGAAAAATTTAGCAAGAGAACAATTTGCAAGGTGGAATCTGGTGCGTGTCCAAACATCAACATGCATCTCTATCTATGGTTAGAAAAATGCAATCTGATCTATGCTAGGAATGGTAGAGTGTCATCACATATAAGTCCATACATTCATAATGGGCTAACTGCTTGGCCAAACATTAAAATTAAGTTGCAACAAAAAAAGATAGGTTTTGGATAAAGCAAAACCTATACCCTCTGTACTCTATTTTAGCACCTGTCCCAGAAGGTAACTTTCAACACCACGAGTATATTCCTTAGCAACTATCTACCCTCTAGTAGCATCTACCTTGAGGTGCTCTAGTCTACTTAGGTGTTGCTATTCTACTAAACAAAAATAATATTCTATAACACATATCAATGGAAAATAAATTTAGTCTACTATATTCAACAACTTGAGAAATTCAGAAGGATAAATCAAGTGGTTCTATTCATTTCATTATCTATTCAGTTCATACATTAACTTGTCACATGATTTCATTCAATGTCTTCTACCACTTCATATTTAACGTAATTTAATAAACATCAAAGAAGAAAATGACTAAAATAAGTATCAAAAGAAGGGGTGATCCCACAATACCGGTTTACAATTTTTGGCCAAACTGGACATTGAATTGAATTCTTTTAATTAAATCTTCACTTTTGGGCACCTATAGCGGCTAAACCGTGAGGAATTTGAAGATGATGCAAACTAGTGATTTGTGACATTTTTTCTATAGATTCTAAATATATTTTTCAAATTTTTTGGAATTAGATTGCACTTCTTTTTCCATCTCCTTCGAAAACTAGTTTTTAATAGTAAACACCATTTTTAAAGAGTGACATTATTGGCTAACGCAAATTTTTTTCTATGAAGGATAAAATTCTATTTTTTTCGAATTTAGATTTGTAACTATGATATCTAGTGCATGGAATTGGTTTCATAGCATTTCATTGATTTTTTTTTTCTTAATTAGTTTTTAATGCCAAACTAGTTACAATTTATACATGATTGATTGGCTAAAACATAACTTTTTTTGTATGTATCGAAATTCATTTTTTTTGTTGGACCAGGGACATTAATATCTAGTGCACTGATATTTTTCAATTTTTTTTTTTTGATAATCTGCTATTTTTCCACGTGTAGAACAAGGAGTTTGATTTTCGGTGAAAAACCTATGTTTAATCAAACTAAAAAAAGTACATAATAAAACCAAAACATATTAAAATTATATTTTATGGATAGCTCGTTCTGAGGACTACCATCATCCAATTGGGTCTGTAAAGTCTCCTCCATTTTCATCCTCAATTTGAGCTTTGAAAGGAAAAAAATTGTAGAGATTTGGTAGAAGAGGGGGAGAAGGGGGAAAAAGGGGGGTTTGAGCGAACCAAACTCCCCTTATCCTATTCGCTCGAATGGGGGTTCACTCGAACCCCTTGAAAATAATATTATAAAAATCTGGTCGAGGTGGTTCAAGCAAATCCTTGGTCGACATCTGTTCGAACCCTTGGCTGACCAACTTAATATTATGTTTTTTATAATTATATATGCATATAAATATGTGTTTATTTTTTCTTTTTTTTTTTCAATATCAACATTAGAATATTAATTCACATTTTTTATCCTTCAAGGGAGATTTTGGATATTTTGAAGATTTTGGATTTGTGAAGTCATCTTTTGGTCTAGAGGATTTGTGAAATCATCTTCTATCAAGGGAGATTTTGGATATTTTGGATTTGTGAAGTCATCTTCCATCAAGGGAGATTTTGGAGATTTTTGGAGATTTTGGATTTGTGAAGTCATCTTCCATCAAGAGATATTTTTGGAAATTTTGGATTTGTGAAGTCATTTTTGGTAGAGGATTTGTGAAGTCAACTTTTGGTCTAGAGAATTTGTGAAGTCATTTTTTGGTAGAGTAAAAAAATAAAAGAACAAGAACAAATAAGACCAAACAAAATTATTCAGAAGAACAACAAAAGAAGCGTGAACAAAGTTTGGAAAACTATCATAGAAAGAAACAAGTATGCATATTTTATTTCCTAACTTATCTATCTTATTTCATTTTCATACACTCATGGGGCTTAAAACTCACCTTGCATTTAAATGTCATTGGGCTTAAAATTTATAATAATTTGTATCTTTTCACTCATTGGCTAAAAAAAACTTGCATATTCATTCATTGGTCTAAAATTAACCTTGCATCAAGTGTCTTTTTCACATATTGCTTTGAGGGTTAAAAAGAACAAGTGTCTTCATTGTCTTGTGGTTTGCATTTTTCCTTTAGGTGTGCATGCTCTTTTCTCACACAATTTGGTGATCTTGAGAATCAAAAGAATCTCTTGGAATTTATATAATCACCCACACATTTGGTTTTGGATTTAAAATGAACATTATGCGATTGTGAGAAAAAGGTGTTGTGTATGCTCTCTCCTCGTGCTTCGTGAGATCTTGGAACAAAAAAAAAAATACTTATCTTGCTTTTGTCTACCCTTAGAGGGCTTGCCTCAAAAGAGGGGACAACCCAAGTGGTACTTTGTTTTGGTCTGCTATATAAATATTCATGCTTGTTGGGAAAGTTTTCATTCACCTGTTGCAGATGTCCTATATAGATGAGTGTCACCCTCAGTATCTGTGAGATATGTCAAATCCTTTCTAACGAAGGGACTATGAGGCATCTTTATAGAGCTAATATCACCTCACATATAGGCACTAGTATTACCCCAAAACAAAGATTAAGAACCACTTGTTTTAGAGGCCAAAAGCCCTTTTACTTGCTGGTGCAGGAACAATCATTTTGAAGCCGCCCTACGTTCCACCATTCATTGTAGAGACAGGAAATCCCTCAAGGTTTTTAGATCTTAGGGGGTAAGAGATTTGGTGAGCCTGTTCCATGCAAGGGGGAGCCAATGCCACCAAGATCTCTAGCTGTCCACTTTGTTTAGGTGTTTGGAGCAATCCAAGTAGGGACTCAACAAGTAGTATCTCTTGTGAGCCTAGGTTGTGCATTATCTACAAGTGTATTCTTACATATTTAAAAATTTTCACATTCAAACCAGACAAAACAAGTGTCTTCAAACTGTTTGATGTGTTTTCCAAAATCAAACTTCACGAAATCACCACAAAATTGGTCAAAATTCAGTCAAAATTGAGCAAGATACACTGTGAACTGCAACCGACTATCATTCGCAACAACCATGACACTACGACATCCTTTAGCTTGCATTCACCTTGCTATAGACTTTAGCTTTGGAAACTTATCGGAATTGAGATTAGGGTAAGTGCACCAAGATGGTTCCCAAAAAAGGGGCTTAAGTGGCCACTTTTTTTCTGAAATCAGGAAATATTGACCTTGGACGTGAAATTGAGGATAGCTACACTCAAATTTTTTGAACAAAAACAAGGACCGATGCTCGAGTCTACTTTCTAAACTACTAATTTATTTTGAAAATGGTTGAGATTAAGGGTTCAAAAGAGGGACACACAAATTGCTGTTGTTTAAATGAGAAAAACATATATAGCAACTCTTGTGTGACCACTACATTTGGTAGTCATTTTGCACCTAGAAATTACCATAGCTTTGGACTTCATTGTGACATTTATCATATTGACACCTTGACATCTTGTCACTTTGAATCCATAACTTGGTATCATCCTTAGGCATATCCTATACTTTGAAAACACCAAAATCATAGCCTAGTTGCATACCTCATTTTCACCCTAGTCTTTGCATTTTCATTTAGACCTCACCACCATGTCTTCAATTTACCTTGATATGCTCTGTAGTCAAGTTGAATACCAATTAATTCGCAATGGTTAAACCCAAAAATCCTTAGACTTCAAAAGATAATTCATCAATCCTCCATACCAACCATCCATGAGCTCTCTAGTCCTCCATCCATATACCCTCACTACCAAAGAGTCTTCATACCACCATTGATTCACCTGTAAATGCAAGGTTAATTCACATGTAAATGCAAGACCTTAATTCTTAAGTCATTTGTTAGCTTGCATACACCTTGCTACATAGGTTTTGGCTTTGGAAACTTATCAGAATTTAGAGCACCCTATAGTTTCAAAATTAGATTTATCTTAACTTCACTTTTCCATTATCTTATTCCTTTTTCATTTAGGTTGGCTCCTCAACTCACAAGGCTCTTATTTGAGACCACCTTTGTCAACTTGTCATTTTAGTCCTTACTGATCAATGAGGTCTTGATAAATCAAATTTTTAACCTTGGCTATCTTAGTTTGATCAAGCAACCTTACCTTAGATTTTACACAAGGTTCTTAGTTGTCATATGGGCTTAGTCATCCTCTTAGGTCACATTACCATTCACACCCATCATCCTTTCACACTTGCATTACATTTGGTGCATACCTTAGACGTACTCAAGATATTGACCTCATTGTGACACTATTGACATTTTGACTATTGTCACTTTGATTCTTCATCTTGGTTTTATCCTTAGACATCATTTATACCTTGAAAAATCCAAAAAATAGTCATCTTGCATAGACATTACCATAACATGGAACCTCATTTAAATGCCTAAACTCCTTATCGTCTATTTCCAATTGCATTTGCTCCATGGAATTCTTAAGTTCAAGAATCTTTGATTTCATTTGATTCAAGTTCTACTCCACTTATAGCATCATCTCTCACTTTTTTGGCTTGCACATGTAAACTCATATGCAATACTTGGTTCTTGAACTAGTGAAGTTTTAAACTCATTTCAAGCCTAAAAATTGCTTATCATCTATTTCCAATTGCATTTGTTCCTAGAATTCTTAAGTTCAAGAATCTTTGATCTCATTTGATTTAATATGTTCAACTCCACTTATATAGAATCATCTCTCACTTTCTTTGTACAATATTTTGTAACATGTAGAAAGGGGTCAACAAGCAGGAAGTTCTCAAGCAGAAGTTGAGCCAAATCTAAATATTAGATCAAACGAGGTTGAAGAACACAAGGTTGAAGATAGGGAGGAGGACTGAGTTCAAACAATGTATGTTGGAGAGGGGTCAAGATAACTTCCTTGTATTGGTATGAATGAGCATATAAAACTAGCTAAAAATGTGAGGAAACAAATTTCTTATAGAAATTCAGATCATTTACTTGAAATGGATATGGAGAGATTGAAATGTTATGCCAACCAACCTACAAATACTAGTAAGAGGTCAATGACTAAATTTGTAAAGAAAATAATCAATGATCATTTCAATCATCTTGAAACACTTGAAAAAACACAATTCCTATCATGTTTACTTCTCCATAATGAGTTGAAAGAGTCATTACAATTGTTTGGTGTACATTCGACATCAAATAAGAGAAAACATATGAGACTAGAAAAATATATTGTTGAAAATATTAAAAAAGGTTTAGATTCTATTGGGAAAGGATCTCGGTGGATAAGGCCATTACAAGAAGGGTGATGTTGACATCTATTTTAAATCAAGATATATCAAAAAAAAAGAAAAGTGTCTGCACTTTCGGCTGAAATTGGTTATTTAGCCGATAGGCTATATTTAGTGTCAACTTTCATTCGGAAAGTTGTCTCATGCCGGTAAACTAATTTTCCTTTATCCGTATCCTGTCCTCTCCCACCGGCATACTGTTAATCGCTGCATTTAATGGAACGGTCCAAATGGAAGAGTGCATGGAAATCAGTAATATGCATGTCTGGCATTGTTCTCGAGAGCTCATCGATAATAGCTGCTTGTAAGGATTCTACTGCTAGCTTATCTGAATTTTATCCTCCATCACTGCCTCAGCCTAAATAACCGCCTTCCCTTATCAATAAGTAGCCTGGATAATGTAAAGCATGGGACGACATGTGATGGAATTGGGACTGGTTTAGCATCGAGGTGCGAGTGGCTAGGGCGGAACTATAGTATAGTAGGGCGGGCCGTTTTTGCATTGGCATTTACCCTGGGGTTGCACTAGAGAAAGGAAGCATCTGAGTAGTAGACAGAAGCATAGGTGGAAGCAATGGTCGATGTTCATTCACTTCAAGCAGCCAAGCAATCGCCTATCACCTATCATTGCGAAAGCAGAGGCAAGGGCACCTACGACAGAAGCAGATCTAGTTGTTTCAATAGGAGCCAATGATGAACACCAAAGTGTGCTTATTTAGGAAATCCACTTGGGCTTGGAAATGGCCATGCTCCAGCCATCAACCCAGGGGTTTAGTAGGATTACTTATGTACCTTTACCCTGAAGGTGCTTGGATATAGTTGAAACTAAACAATGGTTTCCATGTGTTTATGCAAGTCTAGGGATAGTGGTCTGTTTTTAAATAAATGCAGATAATATTTGGAGGAGAAACTGCTGATATTACACAGTTTCCAAGCCTGATATTGTATTATATTTGTGGAAGATTGAAATGATTTTGACTGTTCTACCGAGGAAACAGACCCGGAGAATAGAGAACAATTTTGCATATTGAGCATTAGATATGAACTGAAAAGTCTCAATTTTTACAGTTTAGAAATTATTAAATATCAACAGAAACTACTGCTTTATTTTTCATTTTAGAGCAAAAATAGAAATTTGAACTTAATTTCATGATGATGAGGCAAGAATCTGGCTTTTTTTTGTTCCCAAGCATTGTAGCATTTTTCCCCTCCTGTTGATCTAGATTTCTTTAATATTTGTAATTGGACGTTGCCATTATGATTTATTTGTTGTGTTTCAACTTTCATTTCATTCTAAAAAAATTCTGGTGTTATCTATTAAATGAAGGCATGGCTCTGTACAAAGTTGTCTCATGCTGGGAAAAACAACTATCATGTAGTTGAAATATTCCTCGCCCTATGCCTGAAAACATTTTAACTTGCACCAGTATTTGTGTTTTAAAAGGTTGCAAAAATCTTGTCTTGAGAGCTCAACAATCTACTAGCTCCAGAACCTTGATATTTTTAGATCTACTTTTTGTTTATTGCGAATGGATTGCAGTAATGATTCGTTTTTGTTTTTTTAATAAATTTTGAATCTAATATCAAATATATTACTGATAACTCTTTGCTGGAATATAATTTTTTCTTTAGTAGTGAGAAAGATATACAGACAAGTTTTCGAACTGGGGACATATCATACGTGCACAAATTGTCCAAAGTATTGCATTTCTTTCTATGGACTGCCTTTGTGAAAAATGTTTTCTACAACTTAATATGGGGCTTTGAGGTCCACTAGTGTTAAATAGAATGGGGAGTCATGCATCGGATGAGGCAAAATCTGGAGTTACATATCTTAGCCCTCCGAAGCGTTTCAAAACTTTGAAAAACCTTTCAAAACCTAGGCTTTTTCAAAGGAGAGTTGTGCTAAAAAGGCAACTATTTCAGAAATATGTGTGGTGAAACCAAGCATAAGGCTACATGGTAAGCAATTGGGTTTGTTTCAATTTGGTGTAAGCATTTGGGTACTATTTAAACTTGATTCCTACAATTGAGTACCATGGGTGAGATCATATTCAATTATTATAAATTGAAGAGTGGTTCTTACACAATAAACAACATAACAACATCAACCCTGTTGGTGTAAGCATTTGGGTACTGTTTAAATTTGATTCCTGCAATTGGGTACCATGGGTGAGATCATATGCAATTATTATAAATCGAAGAGTGGTTCTTACACAACAGACAACACGTATGACATAAATCACACGTATTAAAACAATCCAAATACATACAATAACAAATATTAAAACTACCTATCTACGTGGATAATGATGGAATA